>QAPG01000031.1:169635-289859 GCA_004366825.1 Colletotrichum spinosum | reverse complement strand
AAAAGATATATTAATAAAACTCAAGAAATACTTTGAGATATTTTAAAAGTTAAAATAACTCCTTTAAGTAAAACATCTAGTAGTAATAACTATTCTTTTTCTAATTTAATATATATAAGTATTAATCCTTTTTTTAAAAGATGAGTTATAATTCTTCCTAAGGTCTTTTTAACTATTAAAAGACTTTACTTATTTTTAATAAGCTTAGTATTTAATAGTTATAAAATAATTTATATTACTAATTTAATAGACTTCTTTAAGAAAAGATCTTTTGAATTAAGCAAAAGAATAAATACAATTTAATATAATTTAGCTAATCTCTCTATGATTAGATAAAGTAAATAGATAATTAGGAATATCTTCAATAGTCTAAAAAAGAAAAATATACTAGATTTAATATTAGATAATATTACTTATATTAAAAACTTCTATATTAATATTATTTCAGAAGTTTTACTTCTTAATAAAACTAAAGTCTAATATATAGATTTTAATTATACTTTTAGATTTAGCTTAATTAATTGATTTATTATTGTAAAATAATTACTTAGAAAGTTTAACTTTATATTCCTTAAATATAGCTAGGTTTAAACTATTTTTTAAATTCATTTAAATAGTTTAAATATTATCTTAAAATATCTAAATATATTATTTTCTTAAGTTTATTTTAAGATAGCTCTCCTAAATATAAAGTTTAATAATACCTATATATAATACTTTTAAATAGAATATTTTAAAAAGAATACTCTTAAGTATTTAGCTTTTAATACTTAGGGGGTAAAGATTATAAAGCTAAAGTAACTAGACTATTCTTACTATATAGAAGTTTATTCTTAATAAGTATTCTTTAGACAAACTTTAGAGTTATAATTAGTTTATTTATTCTATTACATTACTTAAGATCTATCCGACTTTCCTAAGGCTTATATAGATACCTCCTAAGTACTTATTATTCAAAAAGGATTTTCAAGCCTACGTTTTATATTTATACTACTTAATAAAACTTATAATTTAATCTTTTAAATAATAATAATAATATTTAAAAGATAGATTAAGAAATAAATAGGTTCTTTAATTTATAAACTTTAATAACACATTAAAAGAATAGTAATAGTAATTAATAGAGAAACTAGTTATTAAAAATAAGTAATAGAATAAGAAATTGATCTTAAGCTATCTTTTTTTTTATTAAGAAGTTAGTTAGAATAAGTAAGTATATTAGAAAAGAACTAACTATTTAAAGAGTAAAAATATAAGAAACTATTAGATTACTATTTAAACTATAGGTAGAGTTAACTTGAATAATAATTATCTCATATAATATATTTCTAAATATTCGAAATAATTAGAAATTACTATATAAAATTAAAAACACTTAATATAAATAATACTCTTATTAGTAAGTACTAAAGTATATTTTAGGTTTTTATTAAGACTTATAGTTTTACTAAAGATAGATTTATACTTATAGATAGTAAGTATACCTACTTAAGAAATACTATAAATAAGGTATTTTAAGAAAGTTATTTAAAGTTAAACTAAAAGGATATATTAGATACTTGGTAAGTTATATTCTAAATACTTATAATTTCTATAAGATTAAAATTCCTATCTTTTAAAAAATTCTTATTACTTAAAGTATTAAATTTAATAAGATAAAATTTTACTTAAGATAAGATTTATATAAAATACTTATAAGACAAATTATAAAAGTACTAGTTTAATTAATTACTAAAGAATCTAATAATGTTATTTTTAAAGTATTTAGAGATTTTAAGATACTAAGAATACTTAATAGAAAGCGTTTTCTTCTACTAGCTATCCTATTAATACTAGATGTAATTTAAAATATCAAGTTAAATTGAAAGTTGTTTGAACAGATAGATAGGTAGGTAAATCAACAGTTAAGCTATTACTATAGATAACTGTAAAAACAAGAGAAACGTGATATGATAAAAGTAGTTTTCTTAATATGGGGACTTGTTTAAAATATTCGTAATAATAATAGTAAAATAGATAGAGAAATCGTAATTCGATTGATAGGATGATTGACTATTTCTAATTATTATTCATAGAGATATTGAGGTTATTATATAGAGGGTTTATTTTAGAATTCTAGCTATACTACTAGAGTTCTAACTATAGCTATGGTATATAGGCTACTATAGCTATAGCGTATAAAATACTATAATTATAATATATATACCTTAACGTAATATATAGGCTACTATAACTATAATATATAATATATTGTAATTATAATATATAGACTAAAGCATAATATATATTGTAATATAGCTATAGTATATTAACTACTATAGCTATAATATGGAAAGTACTATAGCTATAGTATATAAAGCTTAAACTACTTCTAGTATTTTGTAAACAAGTAAACCTCTATACTTTTACCTTATTAATTTTATAATTACTAAAGGTAAAAAAGTAAAATAAGTATATATTTATAGAGTGATTTCTATATAATTTATTTATATAGGAATATAATAGAAGTTCTTATTAATTCTATTAGAATAATAGAAATAGAAGTTCTTTGGATATTAGAATAAATCTAATATCCCCCTATAAGATATATATCATTAGTTCATAGCTTACTTATATAAAAGCTTATAAAGCTTTAATAAAAGTAAAAAGAGAAACATTATATATAAAGTTATAAAATCTAAAGTTATAAAGGTAAAAAAGGAAAGACTTTTAAAATATTATTTTTTAAAATTTAGATACAATTCGCTTATATTTCACTAAGCCTAANATCCCCCTATAAGATATATATCATTAGTTCATAGCTTACTTATATAAAAGCTTATAAAGCTTTAATAAAAGTAAAAAGAGAAACATTATATATAAAGTTATAAAATCTAAAGTTATAAAGGTAAAAAAGGAAAGACTTTTAAAATATTATTTTTTAAAATTTAGATACAATTCGCTTATATTTCACTAAGCCTAAAGGTTTAGTTAAAGTATTAGTTATATTATCTTCTATATTTATATAATATATAAAGATATTTTTATTTCTAATAAAATCTCTTACAAAGTAACATCTTATATTTATATATTTTACTTTTTTATAAATTTAGGATTTTCAGCTAGCTTTTTAACTGTTAAACTATCTATAAAAGTCTTAGGGTTTTTAATTTTAGATAAACCTAACTTCAAATTCATATACTTATAATTATAATATAAATAAGGTACTTCTTTCTAAGCATCTAATAAAGCTATATATTTTACTTTGTAAATAGATAAAGCTATTATGTTTTATTTTATAGTAGAATAATTTATAATATTACTATTTCTTTTTAAATAGAAGATATAAGAAGAAGTAGATTTTCTATTATTTAGTATCTTATTCAATCTTAATCTATATATCTTATAATACTTTTAATAAAAGATATATCTTTATAGTGATAAATAAATTTATATTCTTTATTATTATTTAAATAGTCCTATATATAATTAAAAGTTAAAAAAAATCTTTATCTAGATTATAAGCAAATTAAGAACAAGCTATTACTATAAAAGTAATATAAAGCCTTATTTTTAAAGCTAAATATAATAAAGCTCCTATTTCTTACTGAAAATTCAAAATTTCAATTTTTAAAACCTTTTCTTTATTTTCAAATAACTTAACATTATTATCTATAGGAGTTTTAAATTTATAAATAGTTTCTTTTTTATATTTTTTACTAACTTTCTCAGTATATCTATTTTAATTCATAGTAACTATTTTTTCTTTTTAGTTTATAGATAAATCATAACTAAGAAAAATAGAAAGTTCTCTTAAGTTCTGAATTTTTATTTCCGTTTTTTAAAGAATTATATATATAATCAGCTATCTTTTAATTATTTACAGCCAGTAATATATCATTAATATAGCAAGCTAAAATAGCTATATAGGTTTTTTATTTAAAATAAAAACAGCTTTATTATAAGGAGAAATAATAAATCCTATCAAATAAAAGATATTCTTTAAATAATTATACTAAAGTCGAGGACTCTATTTCAGACTATATAATATTTTATTTAATAAATAAATAAAAATATAGTTTTTATTATTCTTATAAATATTAATATTTATATTCAGATTAAGTTCTAAAGAATTCTTCTTTATAATAAAATAAAATCCAGTTAGTAGATAAATATATATAAGTTTATTAATATTAGTATAAATAAATACTATAATAATATCATATTATATTAAAGTCTATTCTAAATAAATAGAAATAATTATTACACATCTCTAATTTTTATATCTATAAGTAGTACTAAAGGTTTCTAAATAATCAATATTTAAATATTAATTGTAGCTTTATACTATCTATCTAGCTTTATATATAGTTCCTTTAGTTATATTATTTATATTGAATTTATAAACCTATGTACTACTTAGGAAATTAATATTGTTGATATTAATAGTAGATAGAAGTATTACTTTCCAACTATTTCTTATTTATTCTATTTCTTTTATTATAACTAGGATCTAGTTTCTATATTCAGAAGATTTAAATACTTAAATAAAGGAAATAGGTTTTTTAATCTTATTTACTAATAAAAGATAAGAAGTTTAATTATCTTTATTAATATGTTTATATAATTTTATATAACTATTCAAACTAGAATAGTTTAAAATAGTAAAAAGGCGCTTTCTTCATAGGTTTTATAGTCCTTTTTCACTTCATCTAATATAATAGGTAAATCAATATATAAGTTGGATTTTCCCTGAATATTATTATTATTTTCTGTTTTTAGATCTAATATTTTTTTATTTTCAGTTATTTTAATATTTGAATTCTCTCCTGGAATTATTCTAGTTATTTCTTGAACTTTAGTAGTTAGATTCATTAAAGAATTATTACTTTTATTATTATTATTTCGACTTATACTAGAAATATAATTATTTAGATTTTAAGTAAGATTATTATTTAGCTGATTAAACCTATTATTATTATTATTCTTTTCTAAATTGATAGATAAAAATAATTCTTTTTCTAAAGTATTAAAAGTATTTTCTAGGATTTCTATATTTCTAGACTATATAGCTTTCTTGTTATTAAAATCCCAATCTTTATAGGTATTATTTCTATAAATGATAATAGTTTTTTTATAAGCTTTTATATCTAATTCTTTAGTATTAGGATCTTTATTCTTATAGTAACAGAGGCTACTATATACCTTAATATTATTAATATTAAGTTTTATTTTATTTTTTAATTTATAAGGGGTTTTGAAATTTATAGAACTATATGGAGTTCTATTATATATATATAGAAGGTATTAAAGTATCCCCCTATAAATGATAAGGTAAATTTGAATAATAAATTAGAATTCTAATTTTTATTAACTAGAGGTCTTATTATTCTTTCTATTAAACTATTAGGTTTATAAGTATAAGGAGGCTTAATATTATGAATAATGTTAGAATAAGAATAAATATGTTTTATTCTTTTATTAGTAAATTTACTACCCCTATTGGTAATAAATTCTTTTATCTTTCTCTTTTTATTATTATTATTTACTAACTTTTTAAATTTGAGAAAGACTTTAGAAATCTTTTTAGCTAATTTGGTTTTTAATAGAAGTCCCTAAGTGAATCTAGTTGATTTATCAATAAATAGAATAAATCGATTAAATCTATTATATATTATAAGAGTTATAGGTTTATATAGATCTAAATTAATATAATCTAAATATTGAAGATTTTGTTTCTATTTTTTATTATTCTTATTAATATTATTAGCAAAGCTTCCTTTAATAAAGGTTTTATAAATAGAAAGAGTATCTATTTTATTTGTTTTATGAGATAAATTTAAAGTATTATCTTTTAAACTATTTATAACTCTTATATTAATATAAGTTAAATAGTTATATAAAAGTTGAATGTTTTGTAATATAATAGTAGAAAGAATAATATCTTTTTATAAAATAGGAATATTAAATTTATATACATTATTCTTTTTAAATCCTACCCTTAAAACAGAATTCCTTTCTATATTATATAATATAGGTTCTTTCTAGAAAATTGATATAACTCTTATAGTATCGAGTTTATTTTAAAATAATAAATTAACTCCTAATTCTAGAATATAATAGATTTCTCTTAATATAAAAGTCTGATTTTTTAGAAATATTTTCAAATCTCTTATTATTCTTACTATAAGGTATATACTACTTCTCTATTTAATCTGTTTCGAAACTAGTTTTACATTTAATAAAATAGATTTATTCCTAACTATATGAATAGTAGTAGCTGTATCTAGATAAAAATCAATATTTTTATAATTTTCTCTTTTAATTAAATTCCTAGAATGTCTAGTAATCTATTGATTTATTAAAAACCTAGAGTTCTATTATTATTATTATTTCTTTTTATAAGGGGTTTTAGGTTATTCTTATATCTCTGAAAGCTTTATTATCTTTAGAAAGTATATTAAGATCTATATCTTTAGAAATAAGGTTTTTAGAATTAGGATTTTCTTTATCTTCTAATAATTCGTTTTCTACTTTTTTGTTTTCTTTAGTTTTAGTTAAAGTAATATTAATGGATTCTGAATTCTCTTTTTTAGATTTTGTCTTATTTCTATTATTATTTTTTATAGGAATATTCTTCTACTAATTTGGAGCTTTTTCTAGATGAAGATAGGCGTAAGTTTCTTTAGTATAATTATTCTTTTTGTAATTTGTATAACAAATTCCCTTCTGTTTTTTATGTAGTTTTTTAGTAATTCTGAAATTTTTTTTCCAAGTACTTTTAGTATAATTAATTGAATTATTATTTTTTCTTCTAGACTTATCTAATCAATTAGAAAATAAGGAATTTAAAGTATAAGTTGTTGGTTTACAACTGGTAAATATCGTAATCGATCGATCTTATAAATAATATATAACTAGTTATCTCTATTTATAATATCTATATCTAAGTTATAATATACATATATATATTATACACTATAGGGATAAATCTATATAATAATTCCTTTTTTCTTATTAGTCTAAATAAATAGGACAACTATTTAGTTACTTATTACTATAGTTTTAGCTATTTTAATACTATATTTAACTTAATATTAGTAATACTCTCTTTTATAGCTAAAGTATATAAGATATAAAAAGATAATATAAAACGTAAAGGTAGTATAAAATATAAAAGTAGCGTAAAATATAAAAGTAATATAAAATATAAAAGTAGTATAAAATAAAAAATTAGTATAAAATAAAAAATTAGTATAAAAACGCTTCTAATTGTATAAGTCTTTTTTAATTATACTAAAGACTATAAAAATACTATAAATAGTATTTTCCTATAAAAATACGCCTTTTATTTAATACTATATCAGATATTTTAAATTCTTATTATAATACATCCCTTTCTCTTTCTATTATCTTCTTCTTATTATTTTATATACCCTTCTTTTACTCTTATTTTTTCTCCTTATTACTATTAGTAGCTTTTATAATCTATCTTTCTATCTATATTATTATCTTATTTATTATTATAAATCCTTTAAAATTTTAGTTATCAGATCTCTTAATTATACTATTTATAAAGTTATTTTTATTATTAATCTAATAGATTTTTAAAATCTTCCTTTCTTTATATAATTGTTAGAATATTATAATATTAATTATAAAATACTTCTTTTTAGTAGTATTTAGTTTGATAAGATATTGATAGAAGAAGTAGGAGTTAGTATAAATTATTATTAGTATTATTGGTATTTTAGGTATTTAATTATTTATTTAAAAGTAGTAGAAATTATATATCTTATATTAACTTCTATAGTTATACTATAAACCTTAGAGGTTAGTATATTTTATATAATTCTTTTTAATTGAATAGGAGAAAAGTAGATAATATTACTTTTAAATTTAAAAATATTATTATTTTTATTATTTCTTTCTATTCTTAAGATAATAATAAATCCTAATTAGAACATTATATTTGTATTATTAGTAAAAAACTTATTAATAAAAATACAGAGCTTTATTTCCTTTATACTAATAGGAATAAATATTAAACTTCACTTTAGATTATTTATTTATTATATAAGGTACTTATTAAATCTCTTAATATTTTCTTCTATTAAATCCTAGTATTAAGTTATAGTAAAGAAGTTAAAATATACTTCTAGTTAATATATAGAAGTTATATATATCTTTTATACTTATTATTTAATATATACTAACTTTATTTTATTAGAAGTATAATTAATAAGTTTAATCTTCTTACTTTAACTTTTTTAAGTGAGGGTTATATTACTATTATCCTTAAGAATTATTATACTTCTATTAAAAATAAGAAGCTTATTAATTATAAATATTAACTTTAGCTTTATTATAGATCCTACTTATTAGAGTTCTTCTTCTTCTTTATTATTAAACTTAAGTAAGTAGAAACTCAAAGTATTATTAGTCTATATATTTATAATACTAAAGTATATATTATTTATTCTAAAAATTATAAAGTATAGGTTATATAATGAGGTTTCTACTCTTAGTTTCTTCTTATAATAGTTAGAATATATCACGTATTAGTATATATCTAATTCTATAAGGCTATATAATAGCTAAATAATAATAATAATAATACTTTCTAGATATACTTACTATAAGCTAGTAGGTAGTTTTATTAAAATAAAGTAGTTTAGTAGTATTTCTATTTATATATATACTTAAGTAATTTTATAGAAGTAGACTTCTATGGGAATATTAGCATATAATATTACTAATAGTATTAGTATAAAGTGATAGCTGATTTATTATATTATTAATAATTATATAAAGATATTAGTTTTCTTCTAATTATTAAATTTCTTAATAATTAGTTATAACTTCTTATATAGTATATTATTAGTATTTTTAATTTTATTAATAAACCTAAAGTTAAATATCCTTAAAATATAATCCCTCCCTTTTTAGTATCTCTGTAGGCAAATGCTGTATAAAGGGACTAGTGGTGCGGCTACCGGTATAGACCCAGCCCCGACCAAGAAGCTGTATGCATACGGATGTCACAAGGTGACGGAGTGACAGCTAGGTGCGCAAACTTACTGGCGTAAGTTACGTGATGGTCTACACAGTACAGCGTACTGGTGGTAGCTTCGAAGTATTGAACTTACCGCAGCGGGGATGATGCGGTGAACTTACCGTAGTAGTGCTCACGGCGTTGACCCACGCCGGCCGGCTACTGACCACACTACCGAACGTAACGGCGTACCTTGATGATGCCAGCCACGTAGATAAAAGAGAGCGACAGAAGACCAGCCGGCAGTCCCTCTCTCCATCCTTGGAGCGCAAGTCAACAGCCGTCTTCGACACTATCTTTTGTCTATATAGCTAGTATTATTGAGATACGCCGTCACATTCACTAGCCTTCCCCGGATCGCCCGGTGGGCCAACGCTGGACGTCTTCCCCGATTGTGGGTCTACAACTGGTGTCCGGCAACGGTTGGTCTGAACAAAGGCCGATGCGGCCGTCAAGCGATTGGAGAAATACGGCCGTGCAGCTCTGGGATACAGGACGGTTGGTTGAGCGAGCGAAATGTAATATTGTGCAATTATTAATGTCATTCGCAGATGTTAGTGTGAAAACAATTGTTTGCACGTAGGTGTAACGCGTTCTTTTGCAAGATTGTTTAAAGTAGGTTCGCATTAAGGTTGCGATGCTACAAGGGCCTGGGTATTATAGGGGGTATCGAGTGTTCCGGACTGAACCTACACGCCATCCATCCTTTGCTACGAACCGCGTGACATGGAACACAAAGTACAGCAACGACCATCCCAACTCCTCCAACAAATCGACCTATCCGTCAAGAACATGTCGTTTCGACTTTGAGAGAAAGGAACAAGTATTAACACCAGTCGCGTTGGCCGGAAATAAAGAAAAATTCGTAAGATACACACGTCCCTTAGACGCGGGAGTTGTACCAGCGGCGACGGGCGCGAGGGGCGCGGCTGTCAGCGACGGCGGTGCGGCGGCGCACCCAAAAGAGCCCGATGAGCGCGGACGCGAGCCAGACGATGGCGGACAGGAAGGCAAAGGCGATGTTGGCCTTGTGGCGGCCGCAGTCGTCGCCGCGGGGGGCGATGTTGGACCAGTCAAAGACGGGGCCGCAGCCGTCGCCGACGAGGTTGACGAGCAGGCCAAAGGCGACGAACCAGAGGATGCTGAGGAAGATGTCCATGGGCCAGTGGACGAAGCTGGCGGAGAAGGGGAGCAGCCATACGAGCGCGAAGACGAGCGAGATGCTCGACACGACGATGGTGTAGATGAAGCGGCCGTTGGTCCACGACGAGGCCTGGTCGTTGGCGTGGAGGTACGCGCCGGTGATGCCGGTCACGATGGCCGCGAAGACGAGCTGCGCGGCGCGCAGGGTGAATTGGACAATTCTGTCGAGGGCCATTGTGACTGGTGGCCTGGGGTGTGTTGGATTAATATTGGGTTATGGGAGAGGAGGAGTTGGGATGGTTTGCTGGGTTGGGATGGTTGGTGTTGCGGAAAGGTTGCTGATCTGTCTTGGTTTGCGTGTGTCTGAGAAGCGAGAAGTGTGGGTAGGAGGGTGAAGATGGATGCTGTATTTATCGACTTTCCTGGATAGGCCAAGACTGGAAGTGATCATGGTGTGAGTACGTGTAAGTGCGAGCCAGCGCGGGAGTGACACATCAGGATGACGCCCTGCCTGGAAAGCAGGTTTGGGACTAACTCCAGCGATGATGCCCGATGCAAACTCGAGCCACGTCCTGAACCTCGTCACCGCGCGCCGAGAAAGCCAGCGCGTCCGTTTGCTTTTCTTGGGTGCTTTCTCCGGTTACTTGCTACATGTCTAGAACGGGGTTTGGGAGCATAGTGTTTAGTAAAAGTGGTGTAACGAACAAGTCCCGAGACCATCCCTCTGCAGGAGACCCTGCCAAGATGGGGATCCATCATCCGGCACATGAGCCGCGAGTAAAGGGAGGCAAGACGAACGTGTGAGTGGAGAAGGCGGACGGACGTCACCGGTCCTGCGCTGCGCTGCGTGGCACACGCTGTCGAGAAACGTTGTCTCCTTTTTCTGCATCGCTAAGAAACCAACTGGAACGGACGGCAGCCCAGCAAGCGAACCGGCGGCTTGGTTACCCTGTATCTGCATGCCTGGACCGCCGTGTGAGGTCATCATGTCCCAGGTAGGCACAGGAGAAATTGGCAGACGAACGGACAACAATCGGGGGTTTTCTCAAGGCTGTGGTGGGGGGTCATGATAGGCCGGCGCTTGCTTGCCTCCATCCCGGCCGTGAGGTTTTTGAAACAAGCCTCTTTGGGAGGGGCCGTGATGTGAGTCGACCTTGTCCTACCCTAGAAAGAAGGGCCGCCGGTTGTATGGATGGGGTGGCAGGTTTGGATGGCAGGAAAACCTTGGGATAATTAGCCAGTGTCATTTTGAAATTTGCATGTTGTCAGCCAATGCGCGCGGTTCGCTGGGCGAGAGGGCTAAATCCAAGGCTAGAGGAGTCGAGACTGGTGAGCCAAGCAGCAAGAGGCTTCAAGCTGCGAGACGTGGCTGGTTTGGTATGACCTCATCCATCACTGACACCTGCCTCGTCGCCTGCTGTGGTCGTCAGCCAATCCTCGCGGAACCTGGAACTTTCGAAATGAGTGATTCAATGAAGTCGCGGCATCCTATCCTCATGCACTTGCAGGGAATCACAGGATTGTGGCGATCGCAATGTGGCTTGCGCAGGCCCAGATTCCTCGGATCAGCGAGGGAAAAGCACATAACAGTAAAGATGGACCGTCACGAGGACGGAAAAATGGACTGATCGGTGTGGCTAGTGCCGGAGGATGACGAACTCAGGTCGCTTGTAGGAAATTCGGGTAGCAATGTCGTCGTCCAAGAGGATCAGGGGGACGTTTGGTGACCAAATGAGTGTGACGTCATTTGTAGTCTGCTGCAAGCCATCGCCCAACCAGCTTCAGCCACATGATCGCGAAGCCGGCCTGCTCAAGCCTGCCATCCTCTCACCGCAAGTGAGTCCAATCTTTGCTCATCGGGCTGTGTTGCAATAAGCAGTGGCTGGGCTTGGTTCATCAGGTGGCGGCCAAGTCGGGGTTGCACCGCTTCTTGCGTGGTTGCTAAACACATGCAGCGCATCGAAGCACTAACGAGAGAGTGAAGCACTTGTTTGGTGGATCGCGCCACGCGTTCGATCGGGGGACATGATGTGGTCCAAGACCAGGAATGGCAGGATTGTGCCGTGCAGCCACACCACGGCAAAATCAGGCTTAGAGGAAATTCTGTTCATCCGAGCGCCTGTCTACATAGTACAGCAGAAGCATGCAACGGTGAAAGATGCCGGGCACGTATCGGCCGATTCCGGAATATTTCGGCCGAAAAACTACGTCGGCCCGCCCGGTCAATTACGGGATTATATGGGCGGGCCTGTTCCGGCTCGTGCGGCGGAGGTCTACTCCACATTTTCTCGATTGCCCCACAAAGTACCGGCCCCCGCATGTCTCAGAGATCTCCTGGAAGCTTAGGTGCGTCTGTTCTCGGCAATTTTCCCTCATACGGTGCTTGAGGATTTCAATGTAAGTTGTCTAGAATCTACCCAGAAAGAATTCGCGGCTTTCATGGCATGCTCTCCCAGTTTTACCCATCACCGTAAATATGAAACCCTCCGGAGCGGACTCGGGCTTCTTCCAGGAGCTTCCTGTCCTGCCCAACCAGTTTTTCGACGACGCTAGCTTCCAAAGAGCTTTCAGGCGTGAGATCACCTGCCGTTACATGAAAGGGACGCCACTAATTGCGCATAGTCTTTGTTCCGAAGCAAGTAGTCGATCGCGTGGACGTCGAGATCGCTCAACTCGGCCAAGACGTCCTTTCCGACCAAGTCTTTGCGTGGGTCACAGATTCCGATAAGAACAAGCCGTACCTCAAAGGCAACGGCCGAGATGCGTTTGGCAGAACCGGATCGGAGCTCGTCGTCGGCGAGGGCTGGCTCAAATTGCAGGACTTTGGCATCGAGAGAGGAATCGTCCCTGTTGGGTACGACACCTCACTCGGATCGTCGGCTCGCGTCGTCCAGTTCCTGAGACTGCATCTATGGGAAGGTTCGGCGTCGAACGTCCCCTGCCCCTCTGCCATGCAAGACGGCGCGGCCAGGCTGCTGCAGATCCACCTGGCTAAACCGAACCTCGATCTAACTCAGCGAAGAGTGTTGGAAAACGCACTCGGTCATCTCCTTTCGAGAGACACGAAGAAGGCGTGGACCAGCGGGCAGTGGATGACGGAGCGGACGGGTGGAAGCGACGTCTCTCTCACGGAAACCCTGGCCCAGTATGACACAGCGAACCAAGCCGGAATCGCTGATGCGCAAGAAAACATCCCTCTCGGACCGTGGTCCATATCAGGTTTCAAGTGGTTCTCCAGCGCGACGGACTCGGCCATGACTATCCTACTCGCCAGGACGCAAAACGGCATCAGCGCCTTCTTCGCCCCGATGAGAAGACACGACCCTTCGGCCACAACCATGACCGGCCAGCCCAAGGGAGCTGCCGGGACGGAACTGAACGGCGTTCGGATCCAGCGTCTGAAGAACAAGTTCGGCACCCAGTCGCTGCCCACGGCAGAACTGGAACTAGACGGCATGCGGGGCTGGCTTCTGGGCCAAGAGGGCCGCGGCATCAACGAAATCAGCACCATCCTGACCCTCACTCGCATCCACTCGGCCGTCGCCGCCGTGGGATACGCCGGACGCGGCTTGGGCGTCGCCCGAGCATACGCCAAAGTCAGGCAAGTCGGCGCCGGGCGCGGCAGACGAATGCTCCTCTCCGAAAGCCCGCTACACATGCAAACCCTGGCAACCATGACCGGCGAATACCACGGCCTGATGCTGCTCACATTCTACACGGCGTACATACTCGGCCTAGACGAGCATCCAGAATCGCAACTCAAAGCAGCCGACGCCGTGCCCATCACGCCTGACCGGGCGCACACCGCGCCCCTCCTGCGCGTTCTCACACCTCTGTGCAAGGCGTACGTGTGCAAGAAGTCCATCCCGCTGCTGTACGGCTGCATGGAGGCCCTTGGCGGCGTCGGGTACCTCGTCAACGAGGAGACGGAGTATGTCAACCTCGCGCGCCTGTACCGCGACTGCTGCGTGCTGTCCATCTGGGAGGGCACGACGGACGTGTTGGCGACGGACTTTTTGCGCGCGCTGAAGCATCCGAGAGACGGCGGCGAGGCGGTAGCCGCCTTGGATGAGTTCTTTGCGAAGAATGACTGGGCCGAGCTGAGATCTGGCGGTCGTGGCGGACCGAGTAGTTCGTGGAAGGCAGTCAGGACGGCGTTGACGTCAAAGACGCAGGATGAACTGGCCGGCGACGCAAGGGGTATTCTCTGGACTGTGGCGGAAGCGCTCGTGGAGGTGCTCTTGTTCGTCGACGCCCGCAGGGACGAGAGCCAGGCCGCGCGGGATATACTCCGACGCCATCAGCTCGGGTCCGATGGCGTCGTGTGGGCGGGTGAGAATTCGGACGAGCCGCAGGGTAGTAGAGACAGACTCGACCGGAACTATGCCATTGTGTATGGGCGGTCGAGGTCGGATGCTGCGTTGTCAAAGTTGTAAAGGGTCGTGGTTGCGAAAGCCCAAGAAAGAGATTATTTGTTCTGGAACGTTGTGAATGTAGTGACAAATGACACTCGGGAGACGAGGGGAGGAGGCAGACTAATCCCACTCGGCGTCTCAACCGTCTTCTCGCAAAGCGCATAGCGCCATCGCCTTGCGGGCTCTTTGTGAGAAGCTTGACCACCTTCGATCGTGGGCGGGCTTCGTGATGAAGGAAGTGGTCGAATCCCACGGCCGCACCAAGCGCCGACGGATCCCAGACGGCATTACAAGCCAGGACCTTGTAATTATGCTGCCCCTCATTAGTTCTACCACGTGAAGGAGGGGGCAGAACGTTTCCCAGATGCCCTTTCGCACCTCATAGGCTTGACGAGGTCCGGGTGCAACCCGAGACGGTGCTAGCTTCAAATCTTGGAGTAATCGACTTGGGCTCGTTAGCTGTACGGGCGCAACTTATTCGTACAAGCTTTGCCTGTCGGATAGCTCCTTTCCAGCACCGGTCTTCTCAGATCGCAGGTCGTTCCCTTTAACCCATGCCCATTCCCTCGCTTCTCCCTTGCGTCTGCTTTGCCGAAGCTTTGAAGGAGCTCTCATCGGAGGCGTCGCGGAGTCGGAGTTTAACTGATGCTCTCCTCCTCAACGCAATTCTGACGGTTCCTGCCGTTGATTGAACCTGTCCCTTCCAACCTCAGGAGCTGCCCGATGCTGCCCGAGTCAACGATGCGGATGCCAGGCTCGTCGGAGACGAAATCATGCGGGGTCCAAGTCGAAATGTGCACTTGGAAACGGATGATACATACCTACCTGAAGTCTGGGTGAGCCATACTTTTGCATCCTTTTAATCGGGCTCCTTACTGATTGGTCCGCCGTCAAAGGCATGGTATGCCATCGGGGTCTTTGTGATCCTGCTCAGATACGCGGTGCGAATAAGGACTGTCGGATTCCATGGATTCCGTGGAGACGACTGGCTTGCAATACCCGTACGATGGACAGGCCGATGACCAACATGATGTCGGTGATAGCTGACAGCCGCAGTATCTCATGCTTTACTCGCTCAACGTCTACATCGTCCAAATCACGTACTACACCGGAGCGAACATTGACATCACCGCCGACGCCGCGTCAAAGCTTTCGAATCAAGACGTCGCAACGCTCGAGCTTGGGTCGAAGCTGGAGTTCATGTCCTGGTACTCGTACCCGGGCTGCATTTGTACGTCGCCATCGGTTCCGACAGCGACGATGGCGTTTTGCTGACCCAAGCCTCCAGGGGTCTTGAAGTTTACTGTGCTGTTCTTCTACAAGCGTCTCACGCTCGGCGTCCTGCGACGAAGAACCTTGGTCGGGCTGTTCTGGATGTGCGGGCTCTCGTACGCCGTGCTGTGCTTGACAGTAACCTTGAGCTGTCAGCCGTGAGTGACTCTTCGTCTTTGCTAATCAAGCCCAAGCCTTCTGACGAGGAACTAAGATTCTCCGACAACTGGCGCATCAAACCGCTCCCGGGCCCCGAGTGCACCTTTCGACCGCAAAACTTCTGGATGCTGCTGTGGCTGAACGTCGTCACCGACGCCGCTCTTCTCGCGATACCGATCCCCATACTATGGCACCTCCGGGTACCGCTCAGGCGGAAGATTGGCGTGGGAATCCTGCTGTCGTCCGGCATCTTCGTCATCTCGACGGCCGTCGTGCGGGCGATATCGACGCTGAACGGAGCGCCGTCGGTGATCAACATCAACCGGTGGGGCTTCCGCGAGCTCGCCGTCGGGCTGGTGACCGTCACGGCGCCCGTGCTGAGCCCCCTGGGAACGCGGGCATTCTGGAGACGCGGACCATACATCCGCGACTACTACGACCGGGTCAGAGGCCCGCGGTCGCCACGGAACAACGCGAGGTTCGGCAACTGGCTAGGCACGCTGGTGCTGCGATACATCGACGAGGACGAGGGGGCTGCCTTCCGCGACCCCGAGGCCGCGCGGGCTTTGGAAGACGCAGGGTATTCCGAGTTCGCGCACCGAGCAGGAGCTTCGACTAAGGCGAGCCAGGAGACGTACGAACTCGAGACGAAGAGCGGCGGGACGAGCACGAAGAGCATCAAAGACCCGGAGCAGGCGTGAGCAACAGACGGTTCTGGGTGCTGACGGGGAAGAAAGGGGTTCATGAGCACTTTGGCACTGGATCGCGGCAGAGGATGATACCCTGTTGGCGTTGGACGGTTTTGTATTTGATGATACCCGAAAGCCTAGACTCCTTGTAGTCGGCAGTACACAGACTTTGAATGGGCTGAATGGAGCTGATGATCAGAATTCAGGAGTCGTGTGCAATTGTGAAAGACAGACGATGAATCGATACTGACTTCAGCCTTGGTATTTATCCATCGCGTCTCCCAAAATGAAACATCGTGAGCATCAGAATTCCTACCAGGCTGGCTAACGCAAAGTCGCAATCGATCGACCAAGCAACATGTTGTTAGCGAGCTTAGCGGCCGACGGACTTGACGGGATGGCGATGGCCCGGAGGATGGCTGATTCACGACCATGCGCCAGTACCTGCACCGGCAGACATTGGGAAGGAAGTTCCTTAGGTGAATGGGGAAACTCGAGGCCGTCCTATGGTTAGCGCACAAGGCGAGACAGAGACTCACGATCGTGTCTGTCGTTTGACCTTCACGTTGCGCTGATGGTGTTTGAGGATACGACACTCTCAGAGCCCAACGGCCCAGTGCCAGTGGCTTGAGTGAGAGTGCTACGCGGTAAGTCAGCACACCCCCCACTCAGCCACTACCCCCTACTCGGCCACTTTTTTTCGCTCGTCATAATAGTATAGAGCGTATATAAATCACTAGTAATTAATATTCTTATTACTTTTCTATAAGAAATAATAACTAAAATGATTTAAATTTATCTTCTTATATTTTAAAAGATTAAACTACTTAAAAACTAATTATTATATTTATTTTATATATATACTTTATATTTATAATTTAAGAAAAGATAATATATAGATTAAACTATAGAACTCTTTTTTATATAATATATATATTTAAAGTTACTTTTTTAGTAATTTGATTTTTTAATTTTTAGAAATAATAATAATTAATTAGATATTTAAGTTTTTTCTTATTATTTCTGATAATATATTATTATACTTCTTAAAAATATATAGAGTTGATTATAATATTAATTTAGAAAATTTGATTTTATATAGAACTTTTAATTTAATTAGTATTTTTAATAGATATTTGATATTACTAGTTATTATAGAAGCTTTATTTATACTTTCTTAAGTTTTTAAAGAACTCCTATTAAATAAAGCTTATTTACTATTTAATATTATAGATAAGTTAAAAAGATAGATTTTTATAATATACTATCTAGCTTAAATATTAAGCTTTATTATATTATAGAATTTTATAGGATTATAATAATTAAAAAAGTCTTTTTTGTTAAAAAGAGAAGCTTTTATAAGATTTATTCTATTTCTAACTTTTTATTTATATAATACTTTTAAGGGGTTAAATATAAATAGATCTAATAGTTAGATAATATAATTAATATAAAGTAGTAGAAATAAGAAGTAAATAGAGTAGTTATAGTATTCCTATATAAATTTGAAAGTAGTATAGTTACTATAGCTATTAAGTATAAGAAGCTTCTAGAAGTTC
Source organism: Colletotrichum spinosum (assembly GCA_004366825.1). Lineage (NCBI taxonomy): Eukaryota > Fungi > Ascomycota > Sordariomycetes > Glomerellales > Glomerellaceae > Colletotrichum > Colletotrichum spinosum. The sequence continues at coordinate 271,588 of QAPG01000031.1, read as the reverse complement.
TTATTATTACTTATAGATTTAATCTAAAGATTAAAGACCTTTTAAATTTATTATATAGCTAGCTTATTATTAGTCTATTTATTTTAAATAGCTATAAACTTCTAGCTTTTAAGAAAAATATAATTTATAAATATTTATTACTTTTGAATAGTCTTATTATTAAAAATAATGAATAGATTAAGTTTCTTATTTAAAATTGAGATTTCTTTCAATATAGAGATCTAAATATAGCTATTGGGAGTTTAAATATAGATCTTTTTTAATTAAAATAAATTAATAATAAGTCTATTTATTCTTATATCTTCTTAGAAGCCTATTTTATTTATATTCTATTAATATTAGGAGGGTATAATTTTAATTATAAAGAGGTTAAATAGTTTGAAGTAATTCTGAAGTATATTAACTATAGTTTTATATATATATTTAGATTTAACATTCTTATTTTAAATAGTAATTAGTAAGGGGTTATAAACTAAAAAGTTTATAATCTAATATTTATTTAAAATTTCTTTATTATTAATACGAGCTAGTATATATATAGTAAGACTTTAGATTTATTTATAAATAAGTATAAAATTTAAAATCGTTTAAATGAAAATTTAAATAGATAGATATATCTCTTAAGTTTTTGAAAGTTTCTAAGAAGATTTATAAGCTTTAGATTAAGTAGTCTTATTATAAATATAATTTCTAAGAATAATATAAGATATCTTATATTATAAGGCGATCTTATATATATTAAAACTACCTTAGATTTTAGCTATAGCTTTCTATATAATAGCTTTAATATATTTAGCTATAGTAAAGAGATTAGTATTTTTATAGATTTTTTTAATTATAATATTACGAAAAAACACGCTTGTTGTTTTAGTAGTTATAGTGTTGAGGAGGGGAGAAAGTGGCTGAATAGGGGGTAGTGGCCGAGTGGGGGGTGTGCTGACTTACTACCTGGCGTTTTTACTAGCTGAAAACTGCACAAATTAAGCCACTCTCCGGAAGCAGATTTATATAAAATGGTGCATAATGGCTGCTTATTTGTGCTTAAATACGCACATGATACCTGTAGCAGCTGTTGTGGGATAGTTGTGCACACTTGATAAGCCAAAATCCCAGGCCATGGCCTTGAGCAAGGCTCATCCCATCCTTCAGGATACGACTCTCTCAAAGGCCGAGCAAAAGGTTTCTGACAGCACGGACTGAGCATGTGAAGAGTGGGGACGGCTTACTGAGCAGCCGGAAATAGCGACCCTTTGGAGATGCATAGGCGACGCAGGCGACGCAGGCGACCTTGGGCTCCAAAACTGCCCCGCAACAGGCTCAGGCACCACAACTATACACTAAATAAATGGAGATGCCTGTTCTTCAGCGCACTTAAGGGTCGTCATCCCTGTTTCTGCCACCAAAGAGTGTCGCGTCGCGTCTTCATCCCCCACCACCAACTGCGTCATGGCCGGAAAGGTCAAGCAAGAAACGATTCTGATATCCGACGATGAACCATCCCTGGCGGGCGACGACAAGTCACCCAGCAGCGTCGCCTTGGGAAAGCGAAAAGCTGATGTCGTCGACTTCGAGGTGAAGGAGGTTTGGGACGATGATTCCGACGAGGAGCTGCCCATGATCAAGCCTAAGCGTCAGCGCGCCTCGAAGGGAAAGACCAACGCCAAAGGGAAGACGCAGAGCAAGGCAAAGAAAGTGTCTTCGTCCAATAAGAAAGATGGACAATCCGATCACCCCGACGATTACGATTTGGCGAATGCGCCCGACTACCTAAGGGACCGAAGAAACAAGTTCGACAGGAACCGCGAGCGGCTGAAGGAGGCGGGACTTCTGCTCCCGCCCGACTATTCCGACATTGACTTTTCCGAAGAAGAACGCGGGACACTACGAGAACGACCTCAATTTGACGCGAGCACCAAGATCAAGCCATGCCGACCATACAAGGAAATCGAGCTGGAGTATTCCGCAGGCGTCATACCCGCTTCCATCGCCCAGTACCTACGCGATTACCAAATTATCGGCGTCAAATTTCTGCATCGACTGTTTGTGTACCAAAGAGGTGGCATACTCGGAGATGATATGGGGTTGGGAAAGACAGTGCAGGTTGTCACCTTTTTGACGGCAGCCTTTGGCAAGACCGCCGACGAGCGCGACAACAAGCGCATGCGAAAGATGCGGACCTACTCTGGCCGCTGGTACCCGCGCATCTTGATCATCTGCCCTGGCTCCATTATCGAAAACTGGAAGGCAGAGCTCGACCGCTGGGGCTGGTGGAAGGTCGACGTCTTCCTAGGCCCGGGCAAGGAGGATGTTCTGGCAGCTGCCAAGGCAGGCCGCGTGGAAATCATGCTGACAACATACGCGACATACAAGGGGAACAAGGGCCTGGTGAACATGGTCACCTGGGATGCCGTCATCGCCGACGAATGCCACATGATGAAGGAGAGGACCTCGGAGACCGCCAAAGCCATGAACGAGCTCAACTCCCTGTGTCGCATCGGTCTGACGGGCACCGCCATTCAGAACAAGTACGACGAGCTGTGGACACTCCTCAACTGGACCAACCCAGGTCACTTTGGCACGATTGCCGAGTGGCGGAGTACCATCACGAAGCCCCTGACCACTGGCCAGTCACACGATGCGACGCTCAACCAGTTAAAGGCTGCTCGAGTCACCGCGAGGAAGTTGGTCAACAATCTTCTTCCCGGATTCTTCTTGCGCAGAATGAAGACCCTCATCGCCCACCAACTTCCCAAGAAGAGCGACCGAGTCGTGTTCTGCCCCCTTACCGACAGCCAGCAGGAAGCATACAAGAACTTCATCAGTAGGCCTGACGTGGAGCTCCTCCGTACGCTTTCGGACCCCTGCGAGTGCGGCTCGGGCGCAAGGAGGGGCTGGTGCTGCAACAAGCTCCTCGAAGACGGAACTTCATGGCAGTCCATCATCTTCCCCTCCATGATTACCCTCCAGAAGCTTTCGAGCCATCTGACCCTGCTGATTCCATCCGGAAGAGACTTGGAAGACAAGCATAAGCGCGAGATGCGGAATTTGCAGACTTGTTGTCCCGACACGTGGAAATACCTCTACCAACACCGCGAAGCCATTCTGACCCTGGCAAATCCCGAGTTCTGTGGCAAGTGGAAGGTACTGAAGAAGCTCCTGTCGTTCTGGCACGAAAACGGCGACAAGGTCCTCGTCTTTTCCCACAGTGTCAGGCTGCTCCAGATTCTCAAGCATCTCTTTCACAACACCAGCTACAGTGTCACATATCTGGACGGAGCGATGAAGTACGAAGATAGACAAAAGGCCGTGGACGACTTCAACTCGGACCCCACACAGTTCGTGTTCCTCATCTCGACCAAGGCCGGCGGTGTCGGTCTCAACATCACGTCGGCCAACAAAGTCGTCATTGTCGATCCCAACTGGAACCCGTCGTACGATCTTCAAGCTCAAGACCGAGCCTACCGTATCGGACAGACGCGCGATGTGGACGTCTTTCGGCTTGTGTCCTCCGGCACCATTGAGGAGATCATCTACGCGAGACAGATCTACAAGCAGCAGCAGGCGAACATTGGGTACACGGCTTCGTCAGAACGTCGGTACTTCAAGGGCGTCCAGCAAGACAATGAACGCAAGGGAGAACTGTTCGGCCTGGAGAACCTGTTCACATATCGAGAGAACCAGCTCGTCATTCGCGACATTGTGAACAAGACGAACATCGCCGAGGCGAAAGCTGGCAGCGGAATCGCGCTGACCAGCGTCGATATTGAGAAGATTGTGAAGGAGGAAGAAGAAACGTTTGGCCCGGTAAAGGAAGAGGCCGCGGACGCCGAAGACGGCGGCATGAGCCAGCTGGCGGCGTTTCTCACGAAGAACCCCCAGGACGCCGCCAAACCCCAGCAGCCCAAGACGGATGCCGTGCAGGCCATTCTGTCAGCAGCGGGCGTCGAGTACACGCACGAGAACTCGGAAGTCATCGGCACGTCCAAGGTGGAACAGCAGCTCTCGCGCAGGGCCGAAATGGCAGCCAGTTCCGACGTCGAAGGCGGGGGCGACAGCGCCCTCTTTGCAGACAGTCAGGCTTTCGATGCCCGAGCGGAGAAGCTCAAGGGCTTCTCTTATACCTACAACCCGCCCGAGGACGTCATGCGTCGGCAGTTCTGCTCCATGGCGAAGGAGTTTGGCTTCGCAAACGCCACCGAGTTCGCGTTGGTGGTTGGCAGCTGGACGCAGGAGCAGCGCAGAAACTGCCTGGATGCGTTTTACAAGATTCGCGAGGGGAAGCTCCTGGCCGAAGAGACGATCAAGGCGGAAACGAAGGCCGAGGAGGCCGTCAAGCTCGAGAAGGTCAAGCTCGAGGAGGTCAAGCTCGAGGCCAAGGTGGAAGCCCTGGTCAACCAAGATGACATCGAGACGGAGGGTGAGACGGAGTACGAGACTGATGATCTCGAGGTGAAGAGAGAGCCGGCGATAAAGGCGGAATTCATCGTGAAGGACGGACGAGGGACCGGACCGAGGACGGCCGTCTTCATTTATGACACGGACGACGACGATGAATTGTGAAGCGTTTGACATGGGCGTTGGGATGGATACGATACCCCTTTTGCAATAACGGTGTTCTTTTGGGAAATTTCCATAGATTTATACGTCCAGTGCTTACGTCCATGGTTTATATGTAGATTCTTACATTTCCAGTGCTCCATTGGCTTACTCCACGTTGCGCCATGCCTGTGCTTTGGGAATCTTCATGTCAGTGCATTCCGGGCCAGATGCCAATGGCGTGGAGTCGATCACGAGACAAGCGAAAGCAAGCTGTTCATCCCACTACCTCTGTCCTGATTACAGGACAGACATAGACATGTCCACGCTGGGTGACCAATGGTGCATAGGGCAAGAGAGATGCAGGGGTGGTCATCGTTGGACGGCTACTCCGGTGATAGGCGCGTACGTGTAAGTCGAGACCGGGGGTGGTGGATGGGACGACCGACCGAAAGAGGTGGTCTGGTGGGCCCGAAGGACGGCGGATGTGATGCCCAAGGAGCCCGGGGATTGAAAAACAGCGCGCGATTATGAGACTATCAGATCTGATGTGCGCCATATTCGCATAGGGTTACTGTTCAGCTCGGTATGTACATATCTCGTCTTCCCGATACAAGCTTCCTTAGTCCGGCAGGTCGGCCATACCTTCCCACTTATAAACGGCCACCCCCCAGCAGCGCGCTCACATTCCGTTCCCGTATATCCCCTCTTTCTGGCTGACTATAAGACTGATTACCCGCCAGAGACTTGTACATACAGATTGAAGCTCAGTATATTCGCATTGAAATCTTCCCAAGTACGTCCCTCCCTCCCTCACCCAGCTGTTCCTCAACTGACCCCTGACCAGACACACCCCCAACCCTCCCATCTCGCCGCCGCCCACCATGCCGTCGGCAGCCGCCCTCAGCGAGCTCTTCTGGTGCCTCGTCGGCCCCTGGATGTTCCTCTACACCGTCGCCACCTACCTCCCCAGCACCGTCCTCCGCCTCGCGCGCGAGGGCAACCCCGCCTCCCTGCTGTCCCTCTCGCGGCTGCAGGGCGCCTGGTTCAACGCCTTCTGGAGCTTCTGGGGCCCTCAGATCCGCACGGGGCGGCACGGGCACGTCAGCGCGCTGCTCGAGGGCCGCGTGTCGGCGGGCCACGTCGTCGAGACGCCCGTCCACCCGCCCGTGGGCGGCGTCGTGTTGGAAATCGGGCCCGGGGCGGGGTACTGGGTGAACCTCTTCTCCTCCTCCTCCAAGCACAGCGCGCCCGCCGCCGGTCCTGGTTCTGGCGCGGGGGGTTTGAGGCGCAGGGTCGCCGAGGGCGTGACGCGCGTGTACGGGGTCGAACCCAACGCCGATGCGCACCCGGCGCTGAGGCAGAGCGTAAAGGAGGCCGGGCTCGAGGGCGTGTACGAGATTGTCCCCGCGGGCATCGAGTCGCTGTCGGATCCGTCCGTGTGGGACGGCAAGATTGAAAAGGGCAGTGTGGACTGCATCTTTTCCATTCTGTGCTTGTGCAGCATCCCCGAGCCGGAGCGGAACATTCAGGAACTGTACTCGTATCTGAAAAAGGGCGGGAGGTGGTATCTGTACGAGCATGTCGAGGTTTCGAGGAGCTTGCCGATTCGGCTGTACCAGCGTGAGCAACATGCCCTTCTTTTGCTTCCGCACAAGATCAATATGCTGACGAGACTGGGGTTCAGGGTTCGTCAACATATTTTGGCCGCGCGCTCTGAATGGCTGCCAGCTTTGCCGCAACACTGGCCAGACGCTCCAGTCGGCCGGACCGTGGAGCAAGGTTGACATCGCGCAGCCGCCCGAGGAACCGTGGTGTCAGGTTGTCCCTCACATCTTTGGCACACTTACGAAGTGAAACGATACAGCAGGAAGGACATGGCATCATTTACAACGTTTGGGGTACATACGTCTGCACCGATGTTTTGCGGTGCTTGCATATTTGCATACGGCTTGTTAGGTTTGGTCATCATGAGATACGGGGTGGAGTCGTAGATTAGAGGCGAAGAGACTTCCCGACCACTAAACGTAGTCCAATTGGAGACGAGAATCGCGTGTCAATGTAATTAGAATCGATACCGTTGATTAAAGTAGGTAGCTAGCCATACCGCGTCACCATCCAACATTTCCCTCCTTCGGAGTCCTTCCTGACACCTGCTGGCAGCCCAGATATCCTCACTACTCCCCCTCGACTCCTTCGACAATGCAGGTATCGGTCGGCTCGAGTGGTACAAGCGTGACCTTGAGCGAAGGCCTCTTCATCGCCCCAGACACGTCTCTCGAGTAGATGCACGGAGGGGCAGTAAGTCTGGGGTCATACTGCGGACACTGGGCCTCGTAAAAGTCGTCGTTGCCCTTGTAGGTGAGTACTGTACGGCCGCCCCGGTGCTCAAACTTGAAGAGATTGTTCTCGGCAATGCGGGGAGAGCACTGGAACTCTTGGGAGAGGAAGCAGGGTAGGTCTTGGCCGTTGCGGATGATGCCTGTTTCATGGTCCATGCAGAGAAAGGCCTGAGAGTAGCCAGGGCCGACGCGAATCTGACCGGTCTTGGTCTGTCCGAGAACATCAAAAGGAATGCGTGGGGAATCGAGATCTAAGGTTTGATATTGCTCGCGTCGTAGTCTGAAGCAGCACTGGTCCTGGCGAGTCGTTAGGGACCGGGATGTTGGGGAAGCTGCGATAGTCGTGACCGCGAGTGCGAGGATGGTGGACTGGATGGCCATGGACATCATCTTTATGAATGTGAATAGAAAGAAATGCCCAAGTTGATATTGTCTGTGTTACAGAGAAGGATGCGCGGTGCAGGTATGAAGTAGTTCGAGTGGTAATTGCTGACGGTGCGTCGCGAAAACGAGTGGTCAAGGAGGAATGTGGCAAAGGGTGAGAACAGACGTAGATATACCGGATTCGAGGGAACACAGCAAACAAGTCTGGAAGCTGCCACTGACAGAGAAGTTTGCAGTTGCTTTGCGGACTGCCTTCGGGAAAGGAAGCCCCCTTGAGGTGCAACAAGGCAGGCAGGCGCGGAAAAGGGGCCCGGAAGCTGCTACCCGTTGAAGACAAACTCATAAGACGGAAAGACAAAAATCGTGGCCGTCGAGAATTTGAATTGGACGACAACAAATAACCGACAGAAAAGCTGGTCCGATGTGCCTTTTTTTCGTTGAAAAGAGCGAGCACCAGATGACAATCAATCAGTCATAATGTCGTCCAAGGAGCTAAATTTCATAACTACTTTGGTCTAAGAAGTAAAAATACAAGCTACACCGTCAATCTGGCATATCGTGTCTTCAAATACAAGATGAGATGTCTCGCTGCCGTGATCATTCTCTATTCCGACAAGAATGAAAAAGTTCACGTGCTCATTTGGTTCCGAGAATCCTTGCGACTTGAGTGTGAAGGCTCAAAGAAAGTGTGATGGCTCTGGAGTTTGCCGTCGCACAGCTCCCGTCTTGCACTCACGTCTCTCGGCTTTCTCTCGGGATCCCCGACGTACCACCCCGCCTCCAGACTCGCGACGGGACCCTCTGGGGCCGATATTCGGCGCCGGAGGCTCGGACGAAAACGCCATCGCGGACAACCTCGCGGTTCCGGCGCGACAGAGCCATTGTTTAACCGACGCAAAAAAAGTTCCGGGCCGACAGAAGAGTTCTGTTGGAGACGTTCATAGCCCCGTCGACAAAGGCTTCAACTGCGTCATCCGGTGCTTGCCTGACTTCGAACACTGAGAACACGAAGTGACAGGTCACGCTTGAATACGCAAGTGCTATGGCAAGATTGAGATGGCGGGAGAATAACGGGTCAAGACATGGGAAGGAAGAGCAAGCAAATGGATGCCTCCTCGAATGATTTTCAACGCACATGTTCTGAATGCTATGACACAACACGGGACACAACATGAAAACCGTAACCCTGCGCCGCGTGAAGTTTCTGCTGTGCTGCGTCAAAAAGGCGAAAACCTGACGCACACACGATGTCGCCTGGCCGCCTTACAGTCTGGCAGATGGTCAAGGCAAGCTTCTTGAACCTGCTGGTACTATGTTTGATGTGGTCAGGCTTTCTTCACCTTTGGGGAGCGTCGCGATAGGCAGATTGCTGGGCGAGGTCGAGGGCAAGTGATGTCGCCCTATTGAGTATTATCCTGTACGCAGCCCAACTTGGAAGGTTATCAGATGAGCAACGCCTGTCCAAGGCATTCGAAAATATCATCGACTATTCATCAAAATAAGTCTAGGGATCAAGACCGACAGCTTGCGAGAAAGACGGAGAGCTTCAAATCAAACTTGGCAGTGAGGATATGTTGCAGGAGTCATACGTAGTGAGGGCGATAACTGTCTGCAATGTGCTGTACCTAGTTCCAAGCATTCTTCATGTTGCACCGAACGAGGAATAGAAGAACTTCTGGGCTCTTGAGTCAGACCCCCTAAGCAGGAGAAAATGTCCTAATTTCCAACCTCAAGAGACCCAGTCTCCCAGTCCCCAGTCAACGACCCAGCGCCAGCACCAACCGATTGCAGTTTCTTCGGGTCCTGCAGCACCTCCTCGGCCGTCAGACCGGGCCAGACAGCCATCCACCTGCCTTTCATCGTCACCTTGGCCTTTCCCGCCTTCCACACGTCCTCCGGCACCCGCGGCTCGCGCAGCTCGACGACGCTCTGCGCGCTCTCGCCGGGACGCAGCGTCACCAGCGACTCCGCGCCGGGCGGCATCTTGCGGCCAATCTTGATGGCGTCGATGCGCAGCGGCTCCGAAGCGCCGGCTGGCGTGATGGTGACGTACCCCAGACCGAGCACGGCGGGGTCGAGCGGTGAGTTCCACTTCAGGATAGTCACGGGCGCATCTGGGTGGGCGTTTTTGACAGACACCGCGATGCTGGGAGGGGACGAGCCGGACTGAGAAAGGCCCAGCTCGAGGTTCTCGAGAGGCGTCGACGAGGCGGACATTGTCAGCAGTTGAAGCGGCGAGTGGAGGTAGAGCGTGACTATGATGATGGCGCCAATCGTCAGGATGGCTGGCAAAGGAAGAGGTCTTCGGCTACGGTGCGGGTAGGTCATGTGGTGGTCGGGCTAAGGCTTCTGGGGGTGTTCAGCGACGTGTACGAAGAAACGGAAGCGCCCCTATTCGAGGACTGACTGCAGCAGAGCGGCTGATGCTGAGGGAAAGAAATTGTCCGAGTGGCGTCTTCGAAAGCGATATTTCTGGTGGTTCTTCAGGAGGCAAAAGTGCCGCAAGACGTCGTCGTCTCCGCGATGGATCTGGAATTTCCAAATCAAACCACGTTAGGCAGGTAACATGGGCGTTGGGCAACGGAGCTTTGTATGATAGAAGGCTAGGCCATGCGTCGTTGTGCGGGGCAGATTCGATGTCACCCAAGGATGTTTGTATGAGATTGTCGTTGGCGAGATTGACTTTTCCTATACGGGCCGGGCCCGGATGTTCGTTTTAATATAAACATCACGTTGCCAAGTAAGCCAAGACCATCTACACCACGTTGTTCCGTATGACCGGATTGGTGGTCAACGGCAGTGAAAATAAACAGCGAACCAGGAGCCGAATCGACCCACTACTCTATTTATTCTAAACTCCGAGCCAGGTTGGTGTATCCTGGTCTTGGTGATAGTCGCTCCATAGGCATGTCTGGTTCCGTCGTCTGAGTCCACACTCTGGATGGATTTTGTCTGGATCAATCCGATAATTGTCGCCTGGCTTCTCTCCCACAAACCGATGATCAGCCTCCTTGCATATGGGAAATTTTCCGCGGCGGAGAAAGCCTTGGCCCTCGGTTTCTTGCTGGCATCCTTGCCTTTGCTTCTTCGAGATGGATTCCGTCCTTCGTTTCAGCCCATGAGGATCCTAAAGGAGGGCTTGTTTGCTTCCATGAGCCCATCAGGCAGGTGGCTAAGGAACCTGTTTGTATGGAAACATCGTGAACATAAAAGCCTGCTGCTCTGCTGTCCGCCGTTGTCCGCCTCGATGTGATCCAGTATCTGCCACTCATTCCTTTCTTGAACCAACTATTCTTTCCCTTTTACCCAGTACCCTCTTTCTTTTTGCTACAATGAAGGCCGCAACTGTTGTCTCCTGCCTTGCCGCTCTGGCAAACGGCGCTGCTATCAACCTCGCCAAGCGGGCGGAGCCCCTCGAGGTCAAGATCGAGCAGGTTGGCAACAGTGAGCTGAGGGCCAGCATCACCAACACCGGCAGCACTCCCCTAAGAGTCCTCAAGGCCGGTTCCATCCTCGATGGCTCTCCCGTCGAAAAGGCCCAGATCTCCATGAGCTCCACGGACGGCGGTAAGTAACCCTCCACCGTCGAATCATCCAAATCCCAACATCGTCTGACCAACCCCCCCCCCCCCAGTCAGCAGAGTCGCCTTCACCGGCGTCCGCGTCTACGTCCACGACGCCGACCTCCCCGACACTGCCTTCCGCACCATCGACGCCGGCGAGGTCGTCCAGGTCCAGTGGGACACGGCCCAGGTGCACGACCTCAGCACCGGCGGCGACTACAACATCTCCAGCACGGGGTCCCTCCGCTACGCCGACGAGGGCAGCAACAAGATCGTCGGCCAGGTCGTCTTCGACTCGGGCGTGCTCCACGCCAACGTCGACGGGCCCCAGGCCGCCACCGTCCACGCCGCCTTCCACGAGTCCCTCAACGCCAAGCGCGTCACCGTCCAGGGCGACTGCACCGGCTCCAAGAAGACGGCCGTCGCCAACGCCCTCGGCAAGGCCAAGTCGTACGCCGCGGCCGCCCAGACGGCCGCCGCAGCCGGCACCCGGCTGCAGCAGTACTTCCGCTCCACCTCGTCCGGCACCAAGACGGCCGTCGCCGGCGTTTTCGGCAAGGCCGCCGCCCTGCTCGGCAGCACGTCGAGCGGCGCCGGGCTGTACTGCACCGACGTCGGCGACTTCTGCAGCGACGGCGTCGTCGCCTACGCCCAGCCCGGCAGCAACGGGTACATTGTCGTCTGCGACTACTGGTTCCAGTTCCCCGCGTCCGGCGGCGCCTGCCACGCCGCCGACCAGCCGTACGTCCTCGTCCACGAGTCCACCCACCTGAGCGAGGTCGGGGGCACCGACGACGTCTGCTACGGGTACGCGGGTTGCGTCGACAGCCTCGGCACGTCCCAGGCGCTCAACAACGCCGACTCGTTTGCCATGTATGCCAGCGGAATTCAGACCAACTGCTGAGCAACAGAAGTGTCATCTGTGTCGTCACTGACTCACTGTAACGTTTGGTAATTTCATTGTACATTTATATAGGCATGTGGGAACATGTAAATACAGCAAGTTACTCATTCACGTAACAGGCCATGCGGCCTTTGTTTCGTCGATGGCTGTTCCAAGTTTGTTCGAAGTGATATGATGCGTGAAACGGCAAAACCTGTTTGTGTCTTGAGGGAGAGTGTCGACGCGGAAAGGCACTTGTCATGACTCTCTTGACGTTTTCACTCACTGTCAATCTCATGCTTCCAACCAGGTAGGGCTTTAAAAGTGGCTGTATATCGTAAGGAGTTTGTACAGTATACTGAGCACTATCCGGTATATAGCTAGCAGAAACCCTCAACTCAAAAGTAAAGTGATCATTATCCCCTTTCCACTGTTTATCGTTAGCTAGCTATCCAATTATACCGATGTTTGAATATTCGACTTAGACTATTTAGAATGCAAGGGATACTATCAAGTGTCGAATTGTTATTGCTGCGAAATGAGTTGAGATAGCATAGTCCCTCCCCTTCCCGCGCAGGTATTCCTAGGAATGGTGTCTAGTAGTCCATGGAGACTAGAGTCCACCAAGATTTTCTTGGAATAAACAGCAGATCCCTGTTAATGGGAATAGTAAGTCCTGGCAGGCCTCGAAGCATACGAAATGTCTGGCAACTACTTCATGAGACCCAGGAAAAGCATAGTGTTTTAATACTAGAACGCGAGATTAACCCACTAGATGTATGATCTGTGAGGAGAAATGTAAGACGAGGCCAAGGCCGGCTGACAATTCCGAGCATTTAAGAAACAGCTTACTGGCTTAGGACTCCGAGTCGGAGAAGAAGGGTGGGCTCACTATTCTTAGGACTTTGCATATGCTACTTGGCGTCTAATAGTGATTTGCCCAACACTGACCTTGTGAAATGAAACCAGCTTACTATTTCTGGTGGGGATTATGAGAAGCCCGAAAGGCTACATTCAAGGCATCTACCTTCCAGGATATACTATATCCCACATTTATAAGTTACAAGACCTCATCTCCAATAGCCTCCACACAGCTATACGACAGTCGCCCGATACAACCTGACCACACAGTCTGCTCTATCTGCTAGGGCCCACTTTGCTTTGCCTATGCTTCACAGCCTGCACCAGAATCCCCGTAACCATGTCGCCAGCTCTGACCACAAGCTCAAAAGTATGCTCGACCCAGTGGTACAATGCTTTGCTCCTAGGGGTACCATCACGCCGAAAGGGCCGGGCACTTGGCACGTTGTCGATTTTGACCAGAGGCGAGTGGTTGCCGTCACCATGGATAAAGAGCAGGACAACGAAGACCTGGCCATTGAACATTCTAAGAAATACATCGATACTCTCCCGCCTGATGTGTGCGCAATTCACGTCTCTCACGACGGAAGTCTGACTAGGACCTCCACCAACCCAGAAGTTGACGTAACCCGCTGCCTACATTGGGCCCCTTAAAAACATCGGTCCTGAGGCGCAGACCACTCAGTTATATCAGATCCATCAGATATCTGATCAATTAGTCAATCAGAGGCCCTACATTATACCAAACAGTCAATCACAACCCCCATATCGTGCCCAATTGGTCGGGTCAGTGCGCTGGGATTAACCCGCGATGAACGTGTCAAGAAAATGAACTTTAAGCAGCTGAATCCCGCTGATGTTCAATCGTTGACCACATGGCCAAAACACCCAGGTATATACCTCGATCACCCCGTCTCGGGATATCGTTTGGTTCTGGACAGCTGGGTAAAAGGAAGGCAGGAAGGAATATGCATCTTTGTTTATACGGAAGCGCCGGAACCTATCGAGCGGCCAGAGCTCGACCTCCCTTATAAGGAATACGTCTGCGAGGATTTGGAAGGCAACCTACGCACGCTGGAGGCAGCCGCGGGTACTGACAGTCGCCAAGAGGAGCGAAGGAAGGGCAACGTCACCCTGGAGTGGCAACGCCCACCACACAACGACGCTCGTAGCACCAAGCACATAGCGGACTGCCCGGGTTAGCATAATTCTCGAAATTCAATGTGCTCCAAGAGTTGTAAAGAGCGAAAGAAGTTTCATCACTCCAGTTACCTAACCCTAACCCCTCCTTTCCGTGCGCATCGCGATGTAGAAGCTGTTGACAATAAGTAATGACGGCATATTTCGGAGTCCGAGATACCCGTCAAAAATCGGCACGTTCAAGCCGTGCTCGAGTTTGGCGAAGGCTTCTAACTGGCTGCGAGATAGGCAGCCGTTAAACTGATTCAGGGTGCGGGCCGCAGTCCATGAGGCTGATGGGCTGAGCCGCCTGGGCACTTTTTCGTGCCCATTGTGCATGCGATCTGCTATCCACTAAATTAAGAGGTGAAAAGTTGGAACCAGATCTACTTCCTACGTAGTACAATATTCATTTAGTTCCGAGTCGACTCTGAACCAACCTTTCGATGCAGCGGGTACTTGATAGCTCCATAGTCACGCACCCGAAGCCTCTGTGATGAGACCGGCCCCAGAACCGACCACATTCTCGATATCAAGTGGCTTTCAGATGCTCGTCCGTTCTGCCGCCTTAAAATGCCCTGTGAACCTCTGAATCCTATTCGGTGCTGCTGAGATTTTCTTGTAAGAAGTCATACTAGAGTTGTGCGACCATAGTCTTGGGTGAGTTACACCCGTCGACTCCTGCGCAACGACCCGGACGACATCACAGTCCGAGCCAGGTTGATGCTCCATGATTCTCCACAGATGCCGCCAAGCCTAGATGCGGATCGCGCCTGAATCGCTCCAGCGGCTGCCTGGCTCAACGTGGAGGACGGACCCGTTTGACCCTCAACTAGGCGCCGAGTAACAGGCAATCGTGGGAGATAATAGCGCGATGGCGGTAGACAAGATCCAGCACACCCGACTTACGTATACCCATCATACCTACTTGAAGTTTGGCAGTGATGTCTTCCGAGTACATTACATGTTCATTTCATGTCCTTATGCAAGTCTTATCTGCCATTTTACTGGCGCTCCGATAATGACGTCGCGATTTAGGTACCTGCCTTTGTGTACAAGCCCATTGTAGTCTTTTACACTGCCTCTGTGTTTCTCGAAAAGGAAACATGAGATTACCAGGCTAAGGATTGGTCGCATGCATGAATGGGAACCGGGAAGCGGAGACGGGCAGGGCCGCAAGCTTGAACCTGCAGACAATGGCAGCGAATCCTAGGTCCTGACTGGACGAAGTGTCGATCAAGCGATGTTTAACTTGGCATGCTTTTGACTGGTGCCTAGAGACTCACGATACCCTCGTCCCCAGTCGTGGGCTGCTAGTAATACAACGGGCAGCGGTTGGGGCATGCTGCTCCAGCCGACCAAGTTGCGCAGCAAGCACTAGTTCGCGGCTCCAGCATACATTCATACATTTGCTGCTTCAACTCGGATATATAAGACTATGCTCTCGCCCAGCTAGAATCACCCTCTTTTATTCCACACCAATGCATCGTCTGCAACAAACACTCATCCTTCTCACCACCTTTCTTCTCACCCAATATGCATGCTACTACTTTCATCTCGGCCTGGGCTTTCGCCTCTGCAGCCTTGCCAACGGCCTTGGGGCTCTCGTTGCCGTCGTCGCTTCACCTCGCGAGCCGGCAGGCTCAGTCGGCGAAAAGATCGCCTCATAACTTTGCCACCATCGACCTGACGGACGGCGTGCCCAACGAGCCCGTCTTCGGAAACGCGACGGCCGACCTGCCTCTGGACAAGAGGCTGAGCGTCAAGTACTGCATCGAAAGCGAAGCCGCTGTAGGCACTTGCTCCAGCGTTGCTAGCCTTGCCGCCGGCATCGGTTTCGGCATCGCCGGCCTGGTCAAGTCCGGCTCGAACAACCACGATTGCACGGCACACGAGGGTAAGCCAACATGCGATGAATCACAATGGCAAACTTGACACCCGGGTTGTTGCTAACTGTCATTACAGGCGGTATAGACAGCGTCACCTGGAGAGTGTACGCCACGGGCAGGAACTGCGACACGACGGCCCAGCTCGAGACTATTGCCGGGGCGGTCCAGAACTACATCCGCGACAGCGACTCGAACCTGTGCGGCGTGCACTGCATCAAGCTGACCCACGGCGGCACCTGGACGGGCTATGTTACCATCGCGGCACCCGGCCACCAGGTGGACGGTTATTACTGCGGTGAGGCCGAATCTTTTGGAAAATGTGGAAGTGGAGGAAAGAATGATGCTTGAGGACGAGAGGAGGCTGGCTGGTTTGGGTCACTGTTTCGTCGTTCTTGTCTTTGGCGCGCTGTTTTCTTCTACACTCGCTCTGGTTTTCCTGTCTCTCTTTTTCGAAGCACATCTTGCTAGAATGTGATGATGACATGTACAATTGTCTTCTGTATACATCAAACTCTTCTCAACAGATATGCAGACGATGAAGTGAGCTGGATAAGTTGATTTGCTAGTAAGCATTAGATCACTCGTTGGACGTTCTCACTTCGGAATGCCGAATTCATCCTACAGTAGGTAGTTAAATGTCAAGGCTCAAAGTCTGATAGTCCTGCTACTCAACGTGTCATATGAACTCTAATATGGCTGCCTCATAGCTGTAGTTATGCTACCCCAGGTCGTATACCTTTTTGCAGAAACCTGTCTTATTATAAGATATCTCAAACTCTAACTGCTACATGATGATATGTTATAGATGGCCTCCAAAACATATGAGCTTCTACTATTTTGCTATAGTCCACTCTATAGCCTAGTTCACTACAAACTTTGGACTGTACAAATGAATCATCTTAGTAACCTTAAAACTTGGAGTCCAGGTATTCAGCTTTCCTCCAGCACTTGAAAAATTACGATATAAAGGCTGCGGAAATGGCGCTATTTGATTTGGATAGAGATATCATGCAATCGGGCAACTCGAAGAGTTGATATGAAATTGGACAGATCACTAAACAGTAAGCTGCGATTTGAAGAGTCACTTGTTGATGATGGCTGGGGCTGATACACTTGGAGGACTCTTCATCATCTTCAACATTTTCCAGGGTCCATTTTCCCTGAATGGCCTCTATTCTGGGCGATCCAGTCTCTGGCAACACACGATATGTCGGCGCAATGTTAAGACGGGGCAGATTGCTGTTCTCAAACCCTCAATTCTCATGGAATAGTAACTAATTTATTATATAAAGTACTCGGCTCTATGCAGTCAGACAGGAACGACAAAGGGCTACGCTATTGAATGGCGGAGAGCGGCTGTGCGCCGACCCTCTCGGCCTCTGCGTTGAGAGCGTCAATCTCGGCTTGCACCAAAGGAATTCCAGTCTTTTCTCTTTCCTTTTGGTTGAGAATCTCGATTTCACCGGGAAAGTAGATGCGGTCAACGCCGGCAGCCTTTTCCGAGCCCACGACGCGCTGGTACAGATACTCCATCCTCTCACGGAAATCGTCCAGACTCATGAACAGGTCGGGCTTGATGGCGACCAAGAAATGGCCGACGTCGGCTGGCTTTTTCGACGGGTCGTACGGCCCAGTAACGTGCCCTGCGAAAGCCGAGCCGGAGAGCACACCGGAGAAGACGTCCATCATGATCGACAATGCCGAACCCTTGGGTCCGCCCATGGGAAGCATGACGCCCTCGAGCGCAGCGGCGGGGTCGTCCGTCTGCCTCCCCTCGGCGTCGAGGGCCCAGTCGAGCGGGATCTTCTCCCCGCGGCGCTTGGCCTTGTAGATTTTGCCCCTGGCCGCCACGGACGGCGCCATGTCGAGGATGAAGGGCGTGTCCTTGCCCGGGGCGCCGCAGGCGATGGGCGAGACGCCCATGAGCTTGCTCTTGCCGCCCCAGGCCGGCAGGGCGGGACTCGAGTTGGTGAAGACGAGGCTCATCATGCCGGCGTCGACGGCCTTTTGCACGAGCCAGGCGGACATGCCGAAGTGGTTGGAGTGGGCGACGCTCGCCATGCCGATGCCGTACGTCTTGGCGGACTCGATGGCGGCGTTCATGCCCGCGTCGGCGGCGACGAAGCCGAAGCCGTTGTGGGCGTCGACGTGGGCCACGACGGGGGTCACCTGGCGCAGCGTGGGCTCGGCCTTGGCGTCGAGGGCGCCCTGGCGGATGCGCTGCATGTACGAGGGGATGCGGTTCATGCCGTGGGTGTCGACGCCGCGGAGGTCGGCGGCCACGAGGTTGCGGGCGACGATGGAGGCGTGCTCGGGGGAGACGCCGTTGCCCTTGAGGACGTCCTCGACCAGGCGCGTGGCCTCGGCGGCGGAGACGTGTATCTTTTGGTCTGAGGAGTCGGCCATGATGGGCTTGACGATTTCTGGGGCACAGTGTATGGAGTTTGGGTGCTTAAGCGGCGGGCTTTTCTTGCTAAAGAGTAAGGTTGTCCTCGGTTTAACGACTGTGTGATTAGATATGATATGGAAGACGTTTCAATATACGACAATGACCTACAAAAACTTCGGATATATCTTGATTTGGATCATCGACTCGGTTTAGCCGTGATGTTCGAATGGGCACAGTCATAGTGAGAAGTTAAAACTGTGCGGACAGATCCCGTCTCAACAAACTTTTGGTGGCGGAAGTTCCCCGCGTCGATTCTTTCGACTTCACCTCGCTTCGTCCCACATCGGACATTTCCCGATCATCTTCAACCCCAGGTTTTGCATCGAGTAACATCGTTCCTCCGAGACACAGACAGACTCGCGAAGCGCCTCCTGCCTTCTGATACCGGAGAATGCCCGACCAAGCCGACTCAAGACAGCTTGGCCGGCAGTCGCGGAGAACAGCCCGGCTGCGTTTGGCCTGCGCCCGCTGCCAGCGGCGAAAGATCCGTGTAAGTCTGGACCCGGGACGGCATCAATCTCTTGGCGGGGCTTCTGCTGACTGCGAGGGTAGTGCGACGGACAGCTCCCGACCTGTAACAATTGCAAGAAGGCGTCTGTTGCGTGTACCGATGGCGAGAGTGTCCGTCTTCGCGACCTACCCAGAGCGTAAGCGCCATGTCTACATGTCTAGCGTCATCGGTTCTTTCGACTTTCTGACGAGATGACAGTCAGATTACCAACCTGAGAGACCGCGTTAGGTGGCTCGAAGGCATCGTCCGGGAGCGATGTCCTGATATAGATCTTTCCCAGGGTCCCTCCGCCGAGGTTGACATGGAAATTGACGGCGATGATTCCATTGCTCATGAAACAATCGTCGAGGACGGGAGTGCGCAGCCAGAAGATCGACTCGGTCAGACAGACGCGACCAGGGCTGGTTCTCATCAGACTGAACCCCCGTCTGCCCCGCCAGCGGTCCGTCCCGAAGGACGTCTGGTCGACCCGTCTGCGAGCAACGCCTTGTCCCATGAGATTGGAATGGTGTCACTGGGAAGCGACCAGGACCCCAAGTATATCGGACCTTCCAGTGGATACTTCTTGGCCCGATTGATGCTTACCTTCACTCGCCAAGAGGATCAGAATGCATGGCAGACCAAGGCCCCTGGACCTAGCTCACCCTTTCCCGTTGCTTTGGTTGAAGCCATGCAGGGTCCGATGGCGTTGCCGACCAAAGATCAAGCAAGACAACTGGCCGAGATGTACTTTGACGTGATCAATATCCAGTATCCCATACTTCACCACCCGAGCTTCATGCTCTTGCTGGACCAGGTCTACGAGAACGGTATCGAAGCTGACCAGGGCCCAGCGGGTGCCTTTCAGGTCTTCATGGTCCTCGCTCTTGGCGCCACAGTTCTCTCACGCCGGACAAGGGCGCGTCTATCTGGAGAATCGTACTGCTTATCGGCGCTGCAATACTTTGACCGTATCAATGTGGAAAACTCCATCCGCGGCTTGCAGTGTCTCCTGCTGCTGTCCATCTTCACTATGCACAGCCCTGCCATGCGACTGAACATCTGGTATTTGAACTACCAGTGTATCGCTGCCGTTTTGGACCTTGGCCTTCAACGCGACATCAACACCAACGCTGGGATATCCCTCCTCGAGCAGGAGATGAGAACGAGGATATTCTGGGTAGTTCTTATGCTCGATCGGATGATTGCAACTATGATGGGGCGCCCGATTGGATTGCGCGATGAAGCTTGTGACCTTCGCGTGAGTTAGATACCTTCGCCTCAAACCTCAAAGTCCAGACCAACTGACCTTTCCAGCTTCCCCAAGATATCGACGACGCCTCGCTACAGTCCTTCAACCAGCTGTCCAATCCCCCTCGGCTGAATCGCATGTCGTTTTCCATCCACCTCTTCAAGCTGGCCAAGCTGAATTCGGAGTTCAAGTACGTTGCAAACAGCATTGTGCGCGACACTCCGAGATACGCATACCCAACAGTCATTGACATTAATGAATGGCAAAATGGCATCCTTCAGCAGTTGGACGAGTGGTATGCCGGAATCCCCGAGGTTCAAGGTCTCGATTACATCCGTATCATCTGTCAGGTCAGATACCATGGCCTGCGGATGCTTCTGCTTCGACCTAGCCCGGCTATTCCAAACCCATCGTCAGACTCGTTACGCAAGTGCTTCGACGCCGCTTGCAACAGCCTCCGCCTTCTCGACCAACTGTACAAGCAAAACCTGCTGATGCATGCATGGAACACACCCCATTCCGTCGTGCTCGGCATCATCACCATGCTTTACTGCCTGAAGATGGTTCCCGAGATCGCCAAACAAACAGCGCTAGATGCACTCATGTCCGATTTCAGTGCTGGCTTGGGCGTTCTGGCAGCCACGGGAGAACACTGGTCAGGTGCCAAGCGGTGCCGAGATGTTCTCGACGACATGATTCGCGCCATCGTTCGCTGGATCAAAGACACGTCAAGTCAACCAGCACCCCCTGATGGTCAGCAGAACCGCCGCTCTTCACGCCTCGAATCGGCACAGACGATGAATCCTTACGAAGCCGGGCTCAGTGGCACCATGTCCTCCAGGCTTTCCTTTACTGAAAGCCTGCCGCAGTCAATGGCCATAGCCCCATTAACGACCGTGTCCGAGGGATACCTACCCCAAGATCCGTTCGAGTCTTTCCTTGCCAGCAATCCATTCAGTGACCAGTTTCAGATGGGCGAGGTGTCGAATCTGGACAACATCATGCGTGGCATTTTTGACGATTTCATACCGACGTATCCGACTTTCAACTAATGTCACTAGGGAATTCGGCTTATACAATACAATGTTTTCAAAGAGTCTATAATCCTTATCAGATCCGCTGTGATGGACCATTGGCAGTCAAAAAGTCAAAGTCTGCTCCGCCTTCTGCCTGGTTTACTTCCCGCAGATACAGCCCTCGGTAGCCCCTGATTCTCTTCTTGGCCGCCCACGGCGCGTTACTACCACCGTTTGCCTCCTCCGCCTCGAGCGCCTGAAGCTTCTCCTGTATTCTCTTCTGAATCTCTTGATCAGAAATCTCAACCTTGATCGAACGCTCCTCCGCGTCGAAGCTGATGACATCGCCGGTCCTGACGATGCCGAGCACCGATTCTGGATCTGCCGCCTCTGGCGAGATGTGCAGCACAATCGTCCCGCCAGCTGTACCGCTCATACGCCCGTCAGACAACCGCAGCATATCCTGAACGCCTTGGGCTGCCAGCTTGCGAGGGATCGGTATCAATCCCGCCTCTGGCATTCCCGGGTTCCCGACAGGTCCGATATTCTGCAGCACGAGAACGCTGTCGGGCGTCACCTCCAAGTCCGGGTCGTCGATCCGACGCGCGAGATCCGCTGAGCCGGCAAACACCACCGCTGGACCGGAATGCTTCAGCAGGTGCCTGTATTTTGAAGCACTCTGCTTGATCACCGCACCGCCGGGTGCTATGTTTCCTCGCAACACCGCCAGCGCAGAAGCTGGATACAAAGGCTCGTTGAAGGGTTGCAAGCAGTTGACGAGAGCATCGCGCGGAACAGGAATGAACGGCGTCGTTGCCAGCTCCTCGCCCAGCGTTTTACCCGTGACCGTCATGGCGTCCAGGTGTAGCAGCGGCTTGAGTTCGTGAAGCAGGGCCAGCATGCCGCCCGAGTTGTGAAAGTCCGTCATGTAGTTGTCGCCGCTGGGCTTCAGGTCCACCAGCAGCGGCGTCTTGCGACCAATCTCGTCAATCGTGTCGAGCGTGATGGTCCCCGCGACGTCCGGGTGGCGGCCGATGATGGCCATGAGGTGGACCACGGCGTTGGTCGAGCCCCCGATCGCCTGGAGGACGGTTATCGCGTTGAGGAAGGACTCGCGCGTGAGCAGGGCCTGGGGTCGGAGGCGCTGCTTGTGAAGGGCGACGGCGAGGCCGCCGGTTTGCTCGGCGATGCGGAGGCGGGCGGAGGATACGGCCGGTGCTGTGGCGCCGGCGAAGGGCATCATGCCGAGACCGACGAGGATGCACGCCATTGTCGAGGCCGTTCCCATGACGCCGCAGGTTCCGCCCTGAGACTGGTTGGCTTGAGAATGAGAGTGGGAGGAGGCGGGTGAGACGTACTGTAGGAGCCAGCTCGTCGTTGATGGCGGAAATGTCCTCGATATCAATCTTGCCCACCCTGTAGGCTGCCCAGTTGTTGCGGCAATCGGTACAAGCACCGATCCTGACGCCTTTATGGCTGCCCGGCATCATGGGACCAGTGACCAGATGCAGGATGGGCTTGTTGGCGGAAATGCCACCCATCAGCTGTGCCGGTGTTGTCTTGTCACATCCTGTCTCGTCTCAATCAACACCAAAGTCTCTCACCTCGCCATCTGCAGGGGTGGGGAGTAACTCACCTCCAATCAGCACAACGGCGTCACACGGCTGCGCCTTGATCATCTCCTCGGTGTCCATGCTCATCAGGTTCCGGAGGTACATGCTCGTGGGCGACGCGAAGCTCTCGGCGATGCTGATGGTGGGGAAGTCGATGGCCAGGCCGCCGTTGAGCTGCACGCCGCGCTTCACGGCCTCGATGAGCTGCGGCACGTTGGCGTGACACGGGTTGAAGCTCGAGTAGGTGTTGACGATGCCGATGATGGGCCGCGAGAGCGCGTCCTCGCTGTACCCCAGCGCCTTGATGAACACCTTGCGCAGGAAGAGGGAGAAGTGGGCGTCGCCGTATGACGTGAGGCCCTGCCGCAGACCTGTCGAGTCGGGGTCGATGGGCGTCGAGAGGTCGTAGTCGCCCGTCACGGGCTTCTTTTCCGGATCTGTTTGTTCCGCCATCTTGTTTGGGGTATTCGATGGTGGACTATGGTGGTGTTGGTGATGTTTGGCCTGGTGTTGATGTCCCCCATACAAGCAGAGCACGTAATAGCGGTATATTAGTATTCCTGCTTTTATGGTTGGCCAGCTGCAACTTATCCGGACGAGAGCTCAAGTGCGGAGCTCCGTATGTCGTGATCGCCGGCGGTAATAGCACGGCTTCATTCTCCGTGGCGGCGGACTTTTCCCGTCACTCGAAGACTTCGCTGCCACTATCCAAGATGTCGTGGTCTAGACTGGACTCCCCTTGTTGAGTTATACGCTGGGCATTTGGAAGATAAAACCCGAGTTTACGTCTCAAGCGTCAATTTGGCCAACCATATCAAAACCCAGACTCCCCTTCGCCCTCATCACCATCTGGAATACCCACATCTCCATCTTTTCCGATTCCTTTTCCGTCGCCCACTTACACCAACACCAGCGATGCTCGACCTCACAGGGAAAGTCGCCCTCGTCATAGGCCTCGGCCAGACCGGCTCAGAAGGCTGGGGCATCGGCGCCGCGTGCGCCGTCACCTTTGCCAAACAAGGGGCCGTCATCTTTGGCGGCAACCGCACCGTCGAGTCCACGGCCAAAACACGCGCCGCCATTGAGGAAATCGGCGGCACATGCACCGTCGTCGCCACGGACGCGACGTCGTCCTCGTCGGTCAAGAACCTCGTGGACGCGTGCCTGGCGCGGCACGGCCGCATCGACATCCTCCTCGCCAACGTCGGGCAGTCGCAGCCGGGGTGCCCCGCGTCCATGTCCGAGGCGACGTGGGACGCGCAGGTCGAGCTGAACCTCAAGAGCGTGTACCTCGCGTGCCACCACGTGCTGCCGGTGATGGAGCGGCAGCCCGCGGGGGGCAGCGTCGTCTGCGTTTCCAGCATCGCGGGGCTGCGGTACATTGGCAAGCCACAGGTCGCGTACAGCGCGACCAAGGCGGCCGTCATGCAGTTCGTCAAGGCGACGGCCGTGGTGTACGCGCCGAGGGGCGTGCGGCTGAACACCGTCGTGCCGGGGCTGATGGACACGCCGTATACAAAGGTGCTGGCGTCGAGGTTCCCGCGGGAGGGCGGGTACGAGGCCTTTGGGAGGATGAGGGACGAGCAGGTGCCGATGGGGCGCATGGGGGACGCGTGGGACGTGGCCAACGCGGCCGCGTTTCTGGTTTCTGACGAGGCGAGATACGTTACCGGGCAAAAGGTTGTGGTGGACGGAGGCATCACGTCCTCGACCGGGAGGACGTAGACAGTAGACTCCGATGTCGATGTAGTGTACCAATTAAGCTATTCTTCGATCCTTGTTTGTCTTGGTAGTCATCCAATGATATACTCAACAAGCCGAGTAAGGTGCGTGGTATACGCAGACTGGAATTTTATATGCGAGGTTCCCGAGATTTCGCGGGGATGGGATATCGTTAAAGCAGGAGATCTCGAAGCTTGCCACAAGCGCAGTACCCCATGAGTATTTCAGAGTACTCGTCTCATTTATTCCAACTTTCTATCAATGCTCTACCTCTAGTCGGCCAGGGTATCTTGTGTCAAGATGATGGGAAATGCAAGCTATGCAGTGCCATTGGCTGCGCCGTCGACAGCTCCGTTCACCATGCCCTTGGCAGCAAACTGCCACATGTACTCATCCTCTTCGTCCACCTCAAAGTCATACCGAGTGACGTCCTCCTTGAACGGCCACAGGTACGTGCTCGTAACCCTTGGATCTCGTCAGCTGGGACTCTTGTTCCGAAACAGACTCTCGCGGGTGTGCCCACCTGTGGTGTTCCGCGCTGGCTTGGTACTCCTCGAGTGCCCTGCGGTTTTCGTGGAAGCTGAGAAGCGCAAAGTGATAGCCCTTGCTTCTCTCGATGGGATCTGTGATTGACGGTCCACCGACGACGAGACGCTGTTCCTTGACGCAGGGGAGGTTCTTGAGCGTCTTCAGCTCGCGGACGAACGTCTCCTTGTGTTTGTCGGAAACGTCCGGGCGAAACTTGAAAAGAACTGTCCATCGTGTTAGTCCTCGAGTCTGACCAGCAAAAGGCGTTGAAACATGACATACCAATGTGAACGACCGTCATCGTGACTGGCTTAGCAGGTCGATATTCGAATATGGAGATGGCAGCAAAGACGATGCAGTAACAATGAGGCCGACTGAGGTTCGAGGTTCTCACTCATCTGCTCACTGGACGATCTTTTCAGCTCGTGATGATATGCGAGAGGGTCAACAACATGATTAACCCCCTGACTCGGTTCGTGAGCGCACATAGTCCGACGGAATCCGTTGAGTAGTGGATATTCTTCGACGGGGAATTCCCGCGCGATCCTACAACAGCATCGTCGACACGACGGGATTTGTCCGTCATCCCCGCGGTGGAAAATCCCACCCCATCGATTAATGGCGTCCCCGTCTCCACTCGACGAGCTCTCGGATGCCCTGACCGCGATCCGACGACTTCGTATCGGCGCCAAAAACCACATCTATGCGCGGTCTCTAGCTTTTGTAGTTCCTCCGGCGTAAAGGCTGATTAGCCCATGTGGTGAAGCTGCTCACTGGGCCTGGGGAGACAAGTGGACAGAGGCTTATTGTTAAGAACCTACTCATGTAGCGGCTTTGTCTAGTCAGTAGGGTCTTGGGTACGCCTTGATGCGGTCAAGGGAAAGCCCGAGTAAGTATTCATACGACCCAAGATAGTGGGGCTACGGCCATGAATCTATCACGGCGGCCCGTGGATAACATAGGATGACGCGTCCGCCGACCACCAACCGGCAAAGACGGCCGGCTCAACGTTGATGGTTCTATTTCTGCCTAGTGTGAGGTCTGTGTTGTTTCATTAACCATTCAAAGTATTAGGCTTTTTTCGAGTCAGGTCAATATCACAACCTAGCATAAATCTACGCAGATGAGACTGATTATGAGTTTCCCTCTGTGGAAAACCGCGCCGGCTACTTTCCACCTCGTCTGGGCTAGAACATGGTTGAGGAATCAAGTCTTGTCGTAATCAAGCCATACTTGCGGCAACAAACATGCCGCCGTTGCACAGCCAAAGGACCACTGCGCTGAGACGATGCGGCCTCATGGCTTTCGAGGTATACATCCGTAGCGATAGTACGCAACCGCTCTCTGGACTCTGTGGAGGCCGGCAATTGTAACGGTGGCAGATGCCGCAGTCGAGAATCTCATGATGAACCTCTCGCAAGTCTGCAGAATGCTGTTGATATTCTAGACGTTTGACCCGGATTACCTTTGGAAATCGTCCCTAGTTCGGTGACATGCAGCTGTTTCTGCCCGGTTGGGGCAACATCTTCAGCCAGCCAGCCAGCCCTGTTTCCTCTATTCCTACCGTGTAAGCTTCCGAGGAACAGACTTTGTCGTGCCGTGGTCCGGATCTCCAAACCCGATATTTCTGGATAACCACCTCCATGCCGTCGCACCATTCATTCTTGTTTTGCCGGCGATACTTTCTCGCATGTTTTATGCGCGAGAAACAGGACACCAGACGAAATTAGCGTCATCGGAGATCCCCACCACGTGAGGCTTACGACACCTACTCGTGCCATGGCACCATTTGCTGCTGTTTCTGCAAAGAGGGGTAAAGCCGCCCATTTTCCCATCCGAAGAATTCCATGTGCTAGACGGTTTTCAAGAGCGGCACGTTATCCCGCTGGTTCCTGGAGTTTCAAGCTTGCTGGATGAATGCCGATGAATGGAGGACGGGTGTTAAGGTTCGAGGTATGCTTCGGATCAAACCTGCTTGCCTTGGAACTTCTCATCTCGATCATTCGGCCTCATCAAACACCACGAATTCTGTTTCTGCAAGGCGTGGTTTGGCCTCACTTTATGAGTCGGGCCCTGAACTTGATTTTATTCGCCATTTACCCTTTGAAGAGGAATGGACGCATGTCCGCCCTGGAAACAATATGCTTAATCCTCAACACCAAGTTCTCCTTGCCCGAGACTCCTTGTCAAGAGCGACTACGACCACATGTGTAGGAAGGTTTTTGGGTTGTAGAATGACTTGCAGGAGCTTGATTATTCCCGAAGCCTCCAAAGGAAAAGCTCGCTTGGCATTTTGCCCCTTCGATAAAAAAAGTGGTGGACAAACCGAAGCTTAGATAGCGTGTCACGAGTGTATGACGAGTAGGTTATGACTGTATTGCAATCCGCGATCCGGCTTCCACGGGGATTTAGCTTACCGCAGCCAAACTCCTGCGTCCTCAACAGGCATGTTACCCGAAAAAGTAGGACGATGGTCTTTAAACTCATTAGACTTAAGTCACAAGATGCCTGTATGTTCCCCAAAGCTTATCTCTGGGGGGGAAGAAGATCGGTTCCTGAATGTGTTCCACTTGCCTTATGCTAGATCGAACCCAATACAAGCCTCACCAACCCGTTAGCAAGATACATTAGTGTCGGCGCCGCTTGCGAGTGATTATGGTGCTGCCTTCTCGGCCTTGCATCGGTATAATCGGTCACTGAGCGGAGTCGCAAGTGTCCCATATCCCGTCTGCCCCATGGCGATTTAGTCTCCGTGCGGGCGATCGACGATGTTCGAGAAATCCCTCCGACTGGAAACACCTGACTGAATAATGTGACTCGGACCAGATGCAGATAAGCCCTCGGTTTCGTTTCGGTTCTTGTCCTTGCCCCGACAAGCAGCCGCCCGCAAATAGCCACCCACCCGACTACATGCTGAGTGGTGTCAGCATATGCATAGTGCCCTTCATAGCCACAGACCTTGCAAGGATAGAAAGATGTGCACTCGAGATAGCTGTTTAAAGATCCAAGGAAAAGAAGCAAACGATAAAGCTCAGAAGCCAGCCGCTTAATTAGTGATCTAAGTGCCGGTGTGCGTACAAGTTCCTCCATCCCTCCATCCATCCATCCATCCGCCTATGTTGCCGTTTGCGGCCTTTCGTTCCTTACCTTAGTTCGCCCTCTTTCTGCCTCATGTCCGAATTCGTGCGCCCTACATACTCGGATATATTCTCCGCGGCCATGACTCCTGGGCGGGGCATCATTGTCGTGTCCTCCCTGTTGGCGACTAGCTTAACTCAATATCCAAGCTACCACGAATCTTAACCTAAGCATCACCAAATTCCCCAGACGCCCATGCCGCGATCGAAAGATGTGACCGAAAAGCGGTTAGGGCAGATAATTGACCAGATTCTGGGAGAATCTGGGAGAATCTATATGAGCTCTGTGTTTTGGGCAGCAGTAGACTTGGAATTCAGAACTATATAAAGTCACGATATTCTTCTCTCATCCCGCATTCCTTTTCGGTGAGCATGAGCTATTCGCTTCTCAGCAGCATCATCTCAACAGTGAATAAGGCCATCCTTACATCATGCGCTTGATCATTTTTCTTCTCTTTGAGATTCTTGCGGCCTTCGTGGCCGCAGTTCCCGTCGTCGTCTCCTCGAGACTCTCCGACGCGTCTGCACAAGCGTTCAGCAGCAACCTGAACAACACACGCTCGGTGGAATTCAGAATCTTGGCAAGCAGCAAAGGTAAGAATCGAAAGCGCTCTTTTACATTCTGTGCTCCGCTGACTTGCGCGATCCCGGTCACAGATGAGCCTTCTTTCCAACCCAGGGACGAGGCCGTGGTTGACACCCCCGAGTTGAAGGACGACAACGTCACGGCATCCAATGAGCCCCACAACAGAAGCACCCGCAACCGTCTCAGAGATCTCCTTTCCATCATCCCAAGGGCAAGCAAATCGCCAAGCAAAGGTAGCGGGGGCGGCGGCGGCGGCGGCGGCAAGTCACCGACGCAGAGGCCCGCGCCAGCAAGGCAACCGTCGTCGCGGACGCCGGCGCCGGCAAGGCAGGCATCGTCGCGGACGCCGTCGGGCTCGGGCTCGGGCTCAAGGGCGCCCACGACGCGGCCGCCGACAAAGGGACAGGTCTCTACAAAGTCCCAGACCCAGACCCAGCCCCAGAGCAAGAGCATGAACATGAAGAACCCGACAAAGGCAGAACTCGACGCCGCCGACAAGAAGTTCAACAGGAAGGGGCTCCCCGAGAACCAGCGCAAGTATCTCGACAACCTAGACAGGCAGAAGGCTGGCGACTGTGGCAAGGGCTGCGGCGACAACATCAACTCATTCCGCTCCAGCCTTTCCAAGCAACAGAAGGAGCAGCTGAAGAACCCGCCGGCCAAAGGACCTTCGAGGGCGGACAGAGGCCAGGACAACACCAAAAAGGACGACCAGAACCACGACTTCAATCACTTGAGGATGATGAGGGAACCCATCGGTAAAAATGGCGAAGCCCAGCTCAACTCGTGGCACTCGGTTGAGCATCAAAATAGCGTGAACTCAAAGGCTTCCAAGGCGTCCAAGGCTTCCAAGGATTCGCAGGCCTCGAAGAATTCGCAAGCTTCGAATGGCGGTGGCTGAACAGACTGAGGAATTGTTCGCATCAGCCGATCAGCAACACGTGGATCACGGCGAAGAGCTTTGGGGACGACCGACCAATGACTTGAAGCTCACGATGACGCCAGAGCGCAGACAAGGGATGGCCAAAGGAGATATCCTGTATGTAGCTTTGAGGTATTCAGTTCATGGAGGCAGTCCACACGTCTCTCACCGGCAAAAGCAACATGAGCAAGGCAGTTGGGCGCGGTTTATAGCAACTTGAAATGAATGCATAATTGCCTGCATCCAGAACCCCAACAACACATGTTTCCACAGCTAGCATACCTCAAAGGGGAAAAAAAAACGAAAAGAACAGAAACTCCCCACATCATCCGATGTGATTGAGAAATGAGCTGCATATCCGGTTGTTGCTGCTTGCTTGTAGCCGCAATAACTACATTCTATTCCCCAACAGTGGCTGGGTTTCCCTGGTCGAGGGCTTGGTAGACCCGCGACAAACCGACAGCAAAAGCACCGAAGCCTGAACGAGAGCAAGGATGGCGTTGTCCACGGCCACGAAACCGCCGAGCTCGTACCACATCCTCGCCAGGCGATACACCTTCTGCAAGTCCCCCTCATCAGGCAGCACCAGCTGCTTCCAGGGAAAGACGAGGCGCCCCATCCACGACACGGCGAGCAGGTCAAAGACCACGGCTTGCAAAGCCAGGCCCGACAGACTCAGGGCGCCCGCGCGGGACGTTGTGGGACGTGAGAGGATCTCTCGGGCCTGGAAGCACAGCGCCGAGAACCCCACGACGGGCATTACCGGGTTTATGAAGGACAAGTGCAAGCGGCGGAAGAGTGCCAGAAGCCATCGGTGGTCTTTATCGCGTGCGTCGATGAATAGGGCGCCGATGGATAATGCGTCGAGCAGCAGGGGGACAACTGATACGAGGAGGAATCCGACGTAAACGGTGACGGCATTTTGAAATCTTGCTGCGTTCGAAGGTGAGGGGTAAGCCAGGCAGTCGACGAAGCTGGCGAGGTTTTGTTAGTGCGAAGGAGGCATCACCTGGGAAGCAGAACCAACTAGCATGCCTCGTCCGGCAGGCTGGATTCATGGAACCACTTACATGATGAGCCACAGGAGGCATACCAACGCCAGCTGGACTATGTTGATGTTGTCGCCTGTGGTGGGAGGGTCGTTTACGAAGATATCAGACCCTTCGAAGCGGCCGTTGACAAGAAAGCTGAATGATATCGCCAACAGTTCAGTTGCGACGATGAGGTTGGCGAGGACGTAGTAGACTGATATTCCATCGCTTGTCGGGTGCACCCGGAGCTTTCGACACTGGGGCAGAAAGGAGACGACCGTCAGGAAGAGCAGAATGCTGCATCAGATAGTCAATCGAAGACCAGTAGTATAGCTTTTTGGAGCCATTACGCACACTCGAACATGATCAGGGACGATATCGCTCATGATGGTATCACTTGTGTCCGGTTGTTGCAAGTGTTGACTGATGAATCCGGTGTCCCCAGATCAAAGGCCAGGCGGAATGTGTCGATGTGGATGGGAAGATGGCGACACGAGACGAAACTGCCGAGACATCCGTTCCCTCTCTTTAAACCGTTCGTATTCTGTTCACAAGACCACAGGTATTGTAACACAGAGTGCTCAACAATACGGACAGCTGCAGGCAGAGGCGTCAGCGGCTGTCTCCAATCTGATTGGCCTCGTCCGGCCGCGCCGTCGGTGATCTCCACTTTTCGGCCGGGGGCCACCGGCCGGCCCTCCGAGTTCCTGCCGCTTGCCTCTGATCAACCCGGCGGGTGAAATCGAACGCTGTCAAACGATAGAAGTCGAGAAAGTATAATCTTCTCATCTATTTGCACGGCGCTTGTAGTATTGGATCGTTAAGTTGTACTCGTGCGTGCATTGGATCGACCCGTGTGGCCAATGGCCATTGAGAATCATTTGGAAATATCTTCCGGGAGACGCAAACGTTCAGTCTTCAAAGGTAAAAGTTTAACGCCAGTCGGGCTGGCACGACTGTGATTTCACCCAATCTAGAGTTGGCGGCAAGTTTCTAAATGTCTAGGGGTAGTTTACTTAGCCCATGTGTTGTGTAGGCTTGGTAAGGTATGGTTTAGTCGTTTTGTGAAAATAGAAAGCAAGGTATCGCCTAAATATCTCTATAATCAATTCCAGACTCTAACATGTATCAAGAGGGAAAAGTTACTTGTAGTTCTTCATGATCGATGGCACAAGTCAGCCACATGTTCATGGATGAATCTTTTGCCGCCTACTTGTCAAGCGGATGAAGTCAAATCTTCAGCTGACGTACAGGGTGAACTGTCGCCCTTTGACCTGATGCGATGAGCCATCAACAAGGGCAACTGCAACCAGAAAAGAATCCGAAACTAGGAAATGCTTTTGTCTAGTTTCAGTGTCTTTCAAACTGATACCTGAGCCTGCGGCGAAACTTGAAGGTTTAGGCACTCGAGGAAGATAGAGAACCGGCGAGGAATTCGATCTGACTCAGGCTGATTCGCATGCCAAAGTCTAATTAAGAGTAGACACGATATCGTTTATCCTACGATGCTATGTGCAGCACAGCCGACCCAAATTGATATACCCCATTCGCAGCGCCGTGCTTCACGAAGTGATGTTGAACGCTCTCAACTGTGAACTCTAACCTAAGGGAGCACTCCGAGACTGGTGAAGATAGTAGCATAGAGGCCATTCTTGGTCATCTAAAGCTAGCAACATGCTTAGATATCACACGAGTTGGTGGTTCATATTTAACTGAGCTTCGATCTGAACGGCTAATGGAACCACTTCATTAGTAGACAGATAACATGCTAGTGAAGAATAGCTGCCACGATGATATACAGCTCCAATAAGCGAGACGTAACCGTTGCGGCCGCTCGATCTCAAGGTCCCGAGGGGTTGTTGCTTAGAGTTTCTTCTTCCACAGGTGCGGTAGAAAGCATTCGCAGCTGACGGTCGCATCGACAGACTCTAGATTGCTGCTCCACCCCTGGATGTCCCTGCAGATGTCCGATGCTGCCTTCCGTGATATTCAGTCAAGGATTGCCGTGTGCTTGACGAACCACCAAGTCCCGAGACCATGGGTCTGGCTGCCACACGATGCCAACATTCTTCAACCGCTTCCGCAAGCACTGGCCAGACTGTGGCAATTGCCCATGACCCGTTGTTCCCAGCCTTTATTCGAGCTGGCCAATCGACTCAAGATGATTTATCCACGGTAGTAGTTCGTCTGAAGAACGAAGACATAAATAGCAGCCACATGACCCATAACCGTCAGCCATCTATGCCAATCAATTGATCGTTGCTTGCTGATTCTCAATCCGACTTTGTGTATCACATACCTCCTTTCCTTTGCCGTCGAAGTTCTACGTCTGCCAACATGAAGCCCGTCGTCATTCTAGCCCTTGTCGGAACCGCCATGGCCTACCTTGCGTGCCGTCCGCCAACGAGCGCCGAGGTACCGACCAAGCCAGCTGCGCTTCTTCCAGACAACTAACTCAACGTTCCCAGGTTGCCCATCCGTGCCTCACCTCGGCTCAAGCCGACGGTTGCAAGAGGCTGTGCAGCACCGACGTAAGTGAGCCCTACGCCACGGCAACTCGCCTCTAATTCGGTCCTGCAGTGTATTGGAACCAACAAGTCTTATTGCGTCAAGTACGTATACGAACCTCCCAAGTCTGCGGATTATCGCTCACACCTTGACAGCAAAGCAAACAACGACTATGACTGCGTCTGCACCGCGGAAGAGTGAACAGGGTTCGAAACAACTCTCGATGAATTTGTCAACAACGGTAGTATGATGCTAGTCCTGTCTACGCTTTGTACTTGAATTCAAATGTCAACCCATACCCTGGTATTACCTTTCACATTCTAGTTGTCGTTCTCATTTCATCTAATGGGAACGACATTTCTACTTCAACACGCCAATGGTACAAAAGCTCAAAGCCTCAATGCTTTTAACAAACGACCTCACTTGATAGACGTGTTTCAGAAACCTATCCTCCAGAAAGTGCCCAAGATCAAAGTTCCATATGATGTGACTTGCGGGGCGGCCGAGCATGCCGAATCATGACGGGTTGCTTTATCCTGCCTCCGTCGAACCTCTGCCAACCCACTTGCTCGAAGCCCTGTTTCAAGTACAGCTGTCTCCCTGACTTGCTAGCCTCTAGCACAATGGGAACACTCTCCTCTTCGCTGCGAACCAGACCCCACTGGAGTAACATGCTGCCGATCCCGCATCTTTGAGACTCTGGAGAAACGCCCAGCCAGCAGAGCCGCCATCGTTCCGCGGGATAGAGCCTCTCTACCTCGCGGTTCGCTGTTTGAAGGTTGACGGCCTTCTTCAGGGGCAGTCGGCCAGAGAGGATCTGGAGAATGTGGAGCAGCAGGATCTCCAGCCTCAGTATTCCTGACATCTCACCGTCAGAAGATTGCTTTCTGCTTACAAAACTACGAAGACAGTCAGAGAAGACAACTTACTCATTCTGAAGCTGTCGCTTCGCCACTGCTGGGCCGCTGGGGATGATCCGTGCCGGCGCCACACCGCGAAACCTAGGCACTCCTGCGAGGGTCCATGCAGGTCCCTGTACGCCGCAATCATGACGGTGCCAGGCTGGGACAAGTCCGTTTTGAGGATGAGTTCCCAGAGGTTGCGATACGTTCGCGGCGACTCGGTTCTGTGGGGGCTGAGCCATGTTAATATGGGGTCGTGAAGCCAGGCTTGACAGCCAATGTCGACGAGCGGCTGTAGCTGTTCGACGGAATCGATCGGTACCAGTTCCACTGTGTGCATCGCCAAAGCCTTGTTTTTCACGGCCCTGGGGAATGGTCAAGTGCGAACGACGCGAGAGTGGGTGTAATCTAACGTGACCGTTGCTGTGCTATGTGGTAGAAAAAAGTATAGCGTGGGCAATCGGGTATATGTCCGGAAAATGTGAAGCTGAAAGTGGAGTATGAGAGAAGTTGTTATTGTTTCTGGATCCGAGCCGTCCGAGCCGTCTCACGATCAAATTCCTGCATTGACGACCCTCGTTCCTCTCGCATCGCACCTCGGAAAGACCCCGGCCGTTACTGACAATAGCAAAAGAACTTAAGACAAGCATGAATGATGGAGCAGAAGCTCTTCGTCTGAACTGGTTCTGTGCCACGTCGCCCTGTGTCATCCGAAAGATGACAGAAACGCAGCATGTTAAAGGGCCGCCACATGGAGCTCACGACCATGGTCCGCGGAGCGCCGAGATGGTCTCACCCCTTGGTAGACTCTGGTTGTTAGTTCGGGTGTACGGACTCAATGAGACGAGACCCAGCGGTAGAATCTTTGATAACGGTTACAAAAGAGCGAACCTTCCGTACTGTTTATGCGGAACCGGCAATGTTGTCACTCGGAGGAGTCAAAGATGGCGATCAAGCCTTTTGCGATGTGATCGTGTCGGACCCAGCGCTCGACCAAGTCCGAGGCATTGGACCAGGTTTCACCCGTTTTCATGCGAGGACAGTAGATCACCAAGTGGAAGATTACATGAGTCCGCCATCATAGCTTCGCTTCACGACGGGGATAGTGCCGAGTTCTTCACCATCGTCCCCTGTCAGCGGCTGCAAGAGGCCAGCACGACGTGTATCTTCGACGAGCCTATACAGCACCAGAAACCCATATTATTCACGAGCATAGCAGTATCATGAGCTTAATACCCATCACGTAAAGTACATCGAGGAAATAAGGATCATGCCTTGAACCGCCGCCACTATCTTGAAGGCTTCGCACACTTAAACCCTCCCTTTAAGGACAAGGCACTGTGAGAACACAACAGTAAAGCATCCAAATGCGAACCAGCTCAAACCATTACCTAACAACTCAATATAATGTCAAGAATCTCACGCAGTTGCGTGGTAGTCAGCTATTCTAGCCAAAAAGGCCCTCGGAGGAACGTCCCCGGAGAAATGGGCCATGTTTACCCCGACACCCGCATCGGGAAGAGATGATCGACGACGACAAGACCGCCATTGCACTTGGCCGAGAGATGGACCGCGGTTCCGGAAGGAGAACCTTTAGCACTATGTGTTCGACGGGCCGTGGCGTAATATCGGAAAAGACAGTCTTCGCCTGGGCTTCGTACGATCATCAATCCTCGAGGAACGACGCTCGCAGCGGCAGAGTACAAAACGAAGGACTGTTGGATGATTTGACTCCTCACACATCTTGACCCTGGCATCAATGTCGCTCGCCTCCTCAACATAACCTCATTAGCCACAAGTCCCCATCATGTTTGACCAAACCAACATCATGAACGTCGATGCAACAGGACACGCCTCGGTGGCAAGCCCTCCTCCCACTAACCATCTCCTCTTCCGTCAAGACAGCGTCTCCTCCTCGCCATCGACACCGATGCCAGAAGACCTCTCCCTCGACAGGAGCAGCGAAACCTCCTGGTCAACCTCCTGGTCCGACGCCCCGGATCCAGACGACTCCTCCCCCCCTCTCACGCTCCCGCCGACCCTCCAGGTCCGCCTCGCGGAACTCTTCTCGGAAAACATCACGGCCAAAATCTGCCGCACGGCGACCAAGTCCCTCGAGGAGCACTTCACGTCCGCCTCGGCCCTCCCGCGCAGAACCCCCATCGCGTTCCCCGAAATCGTGCCGCAAACCGGTCCCGGCGCCGGGCTGTACGAGTTCCGCGACCCGGACTTTTGGACATGCGGCTTCTTCCCCGGAACCCTCTACGCCCTCCTCGAGCGCGCAACCAAGCACCCACACTCCGTCCGCTGCCAGACGGTCTCTCCGTCCTCGCTCTCCGTGTCCGCCCTCCGCGCCCACCTCCGCTCCCTCTGCGAAACCTGGTCCGAACCGTTGCACGACATGGCCCTCCGCACCGACACCCACGACATCGGCTTCATCATCATGCCCGCCCTCCAGCGCTCGTGGGAACTCACGAGCTCCCCGCGCAGCCTCGCCTCCATCACCCGCGCCGCCCGCAGCCTCGCCACGCGCTACGTCCCCTCCGCCGGCGCCATCCGCAGCTGGGACTGCCTGCTAAAAAAGGACATCACCGTCACCGACATGACGACGAACCTCCTCGCCATCGTCGACAGCCTCTGCAACCTCGACCTGCTGTACTACGCCGCCGCGCACACGGGCGACTCGTCCCTCGCCGACATGGCCACGACCCACGCGAGAACCCTGCTGCGCACCCACCTCCGCCCCGAGAGCGTCAAGCCGCTGGCCGAGGACGCGTACCGCGGCCGCTTGTACTCGACCTGCCACGTCGCCAACATCGACCCCGCGACGGGCGAGCTGAAGTGGCGCTGGACGGCGCAGGGGTACGCCAACTCGTCGACCTGGGCCCGCGGCCAGAGCTGGGCGGTGCTGGGCTACGCGCAGACGTACCTCTGGACCAAGGACAGGGTCTTCCTCGACGCGGCGTGCGGCGCGGCCGAGTACTTCCTCTACAGGCTCGACACGGCGCCCGCCTGCGTGGGGGTGCCCGTGGTCGACG
Source organism: Colletotrichum spinosum (assembly GCA_004366825.1). Classification (NCBI taxonomy): domain Eukaryota; kingdom Fungi; phylum Ascomycota; class Sordariomycetes; order Glomerellales; family Glomerellaceae; genus Colletotrichum; species Colletotrichum spinosum. Next base: position 234,757 of record QAPG01000031.1, on the reverse strand, counting down.
AGGACGGAACCACGAGAACAAAGGGCCGACGTGTGCCGCTGTGGGACTTTGACGCTCCCGTCACGAACCCCCTGGATCCCCTGCGCGACTCCTCGGCCGGGGTGATTGCGGCCAACGGGATGCTGTTGCTGTCCCAGGCGCTCAAGGGCGTGCAGCAGCATGGCCTGGCCAAGAGGTTCTTCGACGCGGCGGTTGAGATTGTCAGCGACACGCTCGATCACTCCCTGGCCACGGAGAAGGCGCAGTTCACCAGGGATTCGGACGAGGCGGGCGTCAGTGTCGAGGATGCAGTTGCAGGCAGCTGCTTCGACGGCGTGCTGAAGAACGGCACGGCCAACAACAACGAGAACGCGAGGCGGCGGTACGCCAACCACGCACTCGTGTACGGGGACTACTACCTCGTAGAATTCGGCAACAGGTTGTTGAACATGAGTTTGGCATAGACATAGCCCTTCAGATAGGTATGTATACAAAGGGGCAGTTACAGGGATTCCATAGACAGCTTCAGGAAACTACCAGCCTCCTCCTTCGTACTCTGTTCCGAAGATGCCGTCGTCAAAAGATATGATGCGGTCCATATCGACAAATTGCTGATCGAGGAGCATTTGGGATATGTTGCTCAGCTCGCCGCTGCCGACGCTGCTCCGGTGATACATGTTTTGCTGAGGTAGCGGTTCGACGCCGTTCATCTCCATGCCTGGGTTGACGAGCAGTCCACTCGGCGGATTTGCATTCATCGCAGGATCTGTGGCAAACTGCTGGGCCACTATGATGCTTTCCATGGCGTCCGTAGCCATACCATGCGCGACATTGATGTTTTGGTTGTCTGTTCCAGCACCCGGGCGTCGCCCTGTCTGCGTTCGAGCTGCATGGGAAAACGGTGAAGGATCCTTGAATCCTGTGTGGTCAATCTCGGTCGTGTATCCAAGCACGTTGATATGGAAGAAAGAGTCTTCACGACACCGAGACTGCATCTCAGTGAGCTTGCGAGAATACTTCCCGGCCAGGTTATCCCTCGCAGGCTCCAGACTATGAGGTCCAGCCCAGCGACTCGCCATCTGGTCGAGAATCTGTACAAGCGACCAAAACTCGGCAACAAGTTCGCCCCCTACTTCGTTCCGCCAGCGGAGAAGCAGCACTCTTGCCGCCACGAAAATACAAAACGCAAATTGACTGGACAACGGCATGATCGGAGGGGCATGCTTCAAGTAGTTTTCGGCAATGATGGCGATTTCCACCGCGGCGGCTTGACACGTGTCGATGCTCAAAATGCTCGGCAGTCGTGCTCTAAAAGGCCACTCTCTGGGTGGGAAGGCAATGAGTTGGTGAAGAAGGATCATCGACGCGTTGTGCGTTACGTGCGCCAGGGTCAAGTTGGGGTCCATCCTCGTCGATTGGCGAGCCATGTTGGCCTTCCATTTCTGGGGTAGCAGCATCTTCCAATGAACCAGCCGCAAGTCCAGCTCCTTGAACCGCGTGAGCCAGCTGCTGATGTCTCGTTGGTCTCGCATGTTTATCTTCTGCTGCAGGAAGTAGCTGGTGACTCTGCTCAGCGATTCGGTCGCTTCGATGCAGTACGCAAATGCACCGACGGTGGACATGTCGACACTCGTGACCTGGGCACCAGGGGACGTGCCAGCCTCCGAAGGCGTTTGCGTCTCCTCTTCGGCGGCGGTCTGGGTCGATGGCACGTAGTGTGACGGGATGAAGGCAATGGGATTGCCGATTCTCCCGGCAGCCTTGTCCCAGATGCCAAAGTACGGTGTGACTACCCGGTCTTCCTTCCGCCAGAGAACGCCGTCGCAGGGTAGCCGACAACGAACGTCGTCAGAGGTAAGGCTCGTGTTCCAGCCCATTGTGACGGAGATTAAACGGTCGAGCTTGAACACATTCCAGAACACACGGCGCCTCTCTTCTGCATCGGTCCAGTTGTCTGGTGGAGGGAGTGACGTGAAGGGCTGCGACAAAGAGGGCCTCTCTGCGTCATCATGCTCGACGGTGAGTTGAAGATACTCGACAGTTCGAGTAAGCGAGCCGACCAAAGACCAGGCTTGTGCGGCTTCTCCACTTCCAATCTGCGCTGGTTAGTGTGGACAGTGAACGGTGAGCGGTAAACTCACGTCGTTGAATGAGATAATGATTAGAGCTTGCAGATTCTCGACAGTGAGACTCCGCATTGACTGAGAAATGATCCAGTCTCTGATGACGGCCCGTCGTTGAGGTGGACCAAAGATTGAGGCAGAAACATCTTCATCGGCGATATATCTGGAAGCAGCCAGAACCATGGACTGTAAGACGACTCCAAGGGCCTTGTAATCGGCCGCCTCAGCCAGACGTCGTCGGAGTCTTGCTTCATGTAGAATGGGGATCCATGGATGAACATACGAGAAGTATGCCTGGAGGAGGATCTGCAGGGCAGCTTCATTAGGTAGAGATGGGCATCCACTGCCCAGTTGTGACTGGGCTTCGTGGAATTCGTCTACGCGACGACGTTTTGTTCGATAAAGACGGTGCTCTTCTTGAGGTAGGCTCCCATCGACGAGTGATCCGGAGGCTTTGTCATTGAACTTTTGGAGCTCCTTGGCAAAGAATGACATGATGCTGTAGGCATTCTTCTCGAGCTCTTGATGTCCGATCCGAGGACTATCTCGATTTGGGGAGCTATCCGATGCGGACTGCCTACGATCTCCCACAGAAGGGTTCGCTCGCTGCTGATGAACAGTCCTCTCGAGAGCATCTGAGTGAATGCGATTAGAGATGCCAAGGCTGTAGACTAACAGTACGACGAACCGAGTCTTCTATGCAAATTCTCAATTGCGCCGGCTTTCATCCCTGGTTTAGACCGCTTGGACTCATAAACGCATTCGCTTCCTACGTCATATCAGTCGCCAATAGAGTAAAAGTGCTCGGGGGCGCAACCCACCAGTCTTTCGGCATTGCTGGCATGTCGGCACCTCCCGGGAGCATCTCAACTTTCGGCGCCGGCAACAGTTGCACGCGAGGGCCGCGGCGGCCTCCGAAGCACCTCCGGAGTCGTCGTGCGCCGCATCGGGGCCGTCGGCGTGCTGGCCAAGCTCTGGATCGTTATCCATGATCACACATTGGCTGGGCAGTGTACCAGATGCGTGTGGACTGCGAAGGGCGCGCGAAGTAGGGCGGAGGATGGTGTAGTTATGGTTCCACGGAGGATAGCCCGTCACCCGCGTGAACTGACCCGAAAGGCCGAAAGGCCTCGCAAGGTTCCCCGCATTCCAACACCCATGATTCGGCGCCAAGTGGAGTGACAGTCCGGGGATGCGGAGGGAAGATGGGGAGGGAGCGGAGCATAGAGAGAAAATCTGTCTGGGTTGAAGAGCTATCTCAGGCTGAATAATGTACAAGGGAACTGACGCGGATGACAGGATGAACTCAGTCGTAGAATCTCCACTTGGAGGTGTAGTCCGGGCTCAGAGGTAGGTCGAGGAGGAGGGCTCGCAAAAGCTCGATGGGCATTGTGTTTGCTTTGAGAATCTTGTCGTGAAGCTCCTTTTCGCTCATCAAACCTTTGGTCAGGACTTCTTCTCGCAGGCCGTGCATTTGGAATGCGCCTAGCATATACCCTGCCTGGTATAACGGAGAATAGTCACCGCCAAAGGACCTCGTGACTTCGCCTTCGGCGTTTGAGCGTTCGTGTCCAACCCAATCGACCAGTAAATCGACGCACTCCTGGGGGGTCATTTCGCCCAGGTGATACTTCAGAGAGAAGATGATGCGGGCGCAGCGATGCATGCGCCAGAAGAGCGTCCCAATCTTGTCTTCGGGGCTGACGAAGAAGTCGCCTCTATTCCAGAAGACGAACTCCCAGTACATGGCCCAGCCTTCGACAAAGAATGGAGTCTCAAACAGCTTTCGGTATGGGTGGTGGCGCTTCCCCATGAGCAGCTGGAGGCGATGTCCGGGGATGAGCTCGTGGAAGGCTGTCGCGCGAGAAAAGTGAGGGTTGTTGCCGCGCATGACCATCATCTTCAAGTCGTGTTCCATGGCTGCGGTGGGATAAGAAACCATGATCGAAGGGCCGCCTAGGAAGAAGGGCGACTCTTTTTGGCGTTCAGCCGAGATCATAAACATGCGCCATGTCTCTCCGGCCACCTCTGGGACGGTGACGAGGTCGTGCTTGATGACAAAGTGCTCGCCCTCGCGTGCAAGCTGTCGGACGATTTCCGTCTGTTGACCCGGCTCCGCGTACGTGTTCTTGACGTACTCGAGGGCAGCTTTCCAATTATCTCCAAATCCAGTTGATGATTCGTCATCTTCTTGGCTATTGGGAGCATTAGTACCTATTCCTGACCCGAAATCGGTGTCACATACCCCGATACACCTGCATTCGGGCGGACGGAGGCCGCTTTGGACGTGGAAATACTGCGTGACGCTTTTTTCATTTCCTTTTCACACCAATCGTACTGCTCCTGTGCCAGTTTGAGCAACTCTTCGGGCGTGTAGGGGATCATTTCCGCTTCCAGCTCGTTGAGTAGTCCGTCTCTGCCGATGGGCTCGACTGCAGCACGGATAGCTCCGGGCCCGGTTTTCTCGACCAATTTGGCCTCGAGCGCCGACTTGATGCCGTCCATGGCCTCATCAAAGGCCTTCTTGGGTGCTTCACACCACCATGGGAACAGGGGGTCGTACGGTGAGTAGAATGCGTAGAGTTCATCCACGTGGCCTTGGAGGTGATCCAGGGTGCTCTTGGCACGCGAAAAGATGGCAACAGTACCTTTGATCTCATTTGAGTGAATGGCCTCTGTGGTTTTCCATATCTCTTTTGCAGTGGTGTTGAGGGTGGCGGCCGTCTGCTTGCTGTCTACAGGCACGACGTGTTGGCGAGCTTCGACAAGGTCAATGATGACCTGGATAAAGGGCAGAACCGGCCCGACTTGGGCATCTCTATGACGATCAAGTTCCAAGATTCGGAGGTTTTTGTTGAGATAATTGCGCAAAAGCAAGAAATCCACCTTGTCCTCTTGGTTGTACGTGTCGAAAGGAGCCTGGAAGAGGTCGTCGAGTTCCTCGGAATAATAGCGCTTCATCCGCTGGTATCTGGACGACGAGTACTTGACGCTGTAGAATTTGAAGAGCTCCTTTTCGTCAGACGTCACGCGTGTGACGCGTTCCATCGTGGACTCGGGCGCAGATGCTGCAGCTTGGTGGTGTCCACCGTTCAGCTCAACCCAATCTCCATCGGCATTGGCATTGGCCGTGGTGGGCCGGATAGGCATAGTCTGACTGGCCATGATTGCATACAATGGCGTGATGGCGTTCGGATATCGACAGTCGCTGTCAGAGTGAGAAGATCAAGACTTGGCATTCACCAACGGTAACTTCGTGATGCGGGGGAAGTGAGGTTAATGACTTGAGAAACACGGGGAAGTCGCGGGGTGGCTTATCGGCGGAGTGGGGCCGGAGAGGGTGCCGGTACCTTACAGCAGGCAGGTGCCTTGGGTTACGTGCCTACCTCTCTTGCCTCGGTTGCAGTTTATCGGTGGCTGGGACAGGGGCGGCTGTGGCAGTCTCCAGCAGGCGCGATAAGGAACCACATAGGGAATGCGCACTACAGGGTCGTCCCTGTGACTGTCCCTTCCTACCCAACTTCCAAGCTGTTATCCAGACCCGCATCCAGACCGCCTACCTATCGGCTGCCGAAACCTCCGGTCCGGGAATCGGTCGGCTGATCCGGCCGAGATAACACATACCCGTCCGGGGGTCTAGGATGCACATAACCGCTCAACTTCATAGAGCGTATGCATTTGCACGACGTCGATCCGGAGTTCGCTCCAATGCGCACGACCACCCAATCACCCTTTGTTGTTGTTTTGCCGTTTCTCGTATTTGAATGCGGAAAGCCCGAGCTTCGAATCGCTCGTCATCAATCATCTCTCAACGCAATCATATGACTGGAAGCTATACCGACAAAGACTCGAAGGAAGGTTGCTTGGATGATGGCTTTGTGCAGCTAGGGTTGCGGACGTTATATCGGCAATACTGTGTAATATTACATGCATCCTGCGCTGAATCAGGGGAAAAGAGGGATGAGACGTGCGGACACGGATACTTGACCAGTCATCGATGCGCGAAGCCATTTTTGCAGTTGCTTTTCTCAGGAATACGCAGCCAATGATACTCGCGTCAAAACAAACATGAAAGGATTAGCTGCAACATCATACATACGAGAGCAAGCACCATAGGACAGGGATCGACGACCCCGGCACGGCTAACCGTTTTCGCCCGCTCTGGACCATCGGGAATCCATCAGGGGGCGCCACCGTCGCCTGCAACACGATATTTCTCACCGGCTTAGCCTCTACGGGAGCCAAGCTAGGAATGTTTGCCGTCCAATCATACGAGGATTGCTTTACCAACACCACGTATTTCTCCTCCATCCTTGAAGCCCACAAACAAAAATAAATCAATGCGGATTTTCTCTAAATGTCGTGAGACAGCATACTCAGCCACCGCCGTCACCAAACCACTGGCACGTCCCAAGAGGATTCTCCCAATGACCGCTAGGACAAGCTCCGAGATGAGTGGCGTGTCTATCCCGTCTCAGATCGCGCCTAGCACCGCTTAGGGGCGCCGTTGGACCCGGCGTCTGAAGCTTGATGCGCCTGATGGGATTTCAACGATTCCAGGCTCGATAGAAAAGGACTTTGGCAGGACGTCTAGAATTCTTGGTATTTCCTCTTCTCTCCATCCTCGACCTTGGCATTCACCTCTTACAGGCAGTAACACACTTTCGTTTATAAATCTCTTCACTGACGGATCAACACTTTCATTAACACAATAATACCATCTTCCTCAGCCATCAGCCCATAATGTCTTTCAGATACCTCGCCTCCGTCGCCCTCCTGGCCACCGTCGCCCTGGCCAAGACCGACCTCGAAGGCTGCACCTCGTCCGACTCCGTCGTGACCCCGGCCAACGGCGGCACCCCCTACGCGACGCGCGTCTACTACGTCCCGGACACGGGCGAGATCTGCGCCGCCCTCGACTGCGGCGGTGGCCGCGCCCCTCCCAAGACCACCGTCCCCGGCTGCCCCTCGTACGAGGGCACCGACACCTACTCTCCGTCTTTCCTGCCCCTCAAGACCTCCGCCCCGACGTCCCAGATCGCCTCCGTCACCGTCACCACGCCGCCGCCGAGCAGCGCGAGTGCCACCGGTGCCGCCGAGAGCAGCAAGAAGGTCGAGAGCGAGAGCGAGAGCGAGACTGAGAGCGCGTCCGCCAAGGCCGACACCCAGACCGGCACCCTCTTGACCATCACCACCTCCGCCGGCGACATCGGGACCGCCAAACCCGGCAACGGAACCCTGGCCACGACTCGCTCCGGTGGAAGCCAGGCCACGCGCAGCAGCGGAGGTACCGCCGCCACTTCGGCTTCCACCCGCGTTCCCAACGCCGCTGCTCCCACCGGCGTTTCGCAAGCACTCGGTCTGATGGCCGGTGTGGCCCTCGGCGCTGTAGCTCTGCTGTAAATCCCAGTGTCCAACATGATGGATAAAAGGACTTGCGGGCCTTGATGAAGGAATGGGGGCCATCTTACGTCTAGTTTATTGTAATTTACTAAAAAACAAACCTCCTTCTCATTCTCCTCACACATGTCCACCTGAAAAGAAATCAGGCACCCGCTCCAACAACTCCTGAAACTCCTGGTCCGGGTTCGTATACTCCCACCCGCCGTCCAACCCGTTACCTCTTCCCTCCTCCAACCTGAACCCGTACACGTTCGTCCACTTCCACCTCGTGAGGTTCCTCGACCTTGGGTAAATCTCAAACGTGACCCAGCATATCGCGCTCTTTGACGACACCACCTCGACGCGCGCCCCGCACGGCCTGATGTCCGTGCCGACGCCGCTGGAGTTGAGGAGCCGGAGCTGCGTCAGCACGCCGGCCGTGGCGTTGTCGGGCAGCGTCGTGACCTGGCCGAGGGTGAAGCTGGTGAAGTTGGTCAGGTAGAAGGCCGCCAGCGACGCGGCGACTTCGGCGAGGGGCACGGAGTCGTTGCCGCCTTTTTGGGCCGCCAGGCCGTATGCTGTTGCGGCGGCGCGTGCTGCTTCCTTGATGTTCACCATAATCGAGAACCGGTAGAAGAAGCTGAAAAGGTTACCGGCTTGAAGGTGGCGACAGGGAATTCGACGATACCAAGGCTGGGCTAGTCAGACAAATGACGACAGGTTATTGAGACACGCCAACGTCGCTGGATTGCGCGAAGGGGCAAATGCAGTCAGAAACAGGTCCATCGCTGTTTTGAGCTTTTATTAGTAGGTAACTCAGAGTGCAGAGCCCCCTCCATTGCCCTACGTTGTAGACGCGAAGAATGCGATTACATCGCGATGAAAGTTGTCAGCGAGATCAGCATGCCGACCTATCCGGCACTGAGACTCAAATTATTTACAAAGCCGAAAAAAAAGATCGCCCCCAAAGCTGCCATTTGCCAAGGACCGCCCTGCATGTGCGAGGCTTTCTTCTCCACGGCGTTTGTTCGAGAAGTGCCAGGTTGCCGGTATGCTCCCGGCCAGCAGCTGTGGTTGGCTAGATGTCCTTGGTGGGATGAACTCAGCCGTTGTTGCAGTTCAAAACGGTTGGTTGATTGGTTTCGGCGACACGAATAGGCTTCCAGGCATCCCCTCAGCTGAACGGACGCAGACGCGAGGTGAAGATTGCGACAAGTCTACTACGGAGTTTCTCACTGGAGATAGATTGTCCAGTAAGATCCCACCCCATCATCTTTATGTAGCTATTGATAGTTGCGTCCTCGAGTCCTGAGGAACTCCTTTTCAGCCCAAGATTGCATACAAACCGGTGACAACGGAGCAAGCCGCCGAAGGCTGCCGGTAATAAATGAAAAGATCAATCTTTAGCAGTTCTTGACATCTTGCGCAGATAAGGTACCTATGACGGGTGAACGGCGTCAATTCTGACGAGAGATTCGGTTCTTCTCATGTATAAAAGTTTAACCGAAGCTAACGAGTGTTGTGTTGACGATACAAGAGGTCCAGTCCAAAGCACGTTGCGTATCTGGACCCCAGACTGCATCTAGACACGACCATAGGCCTTCTGTCATCAAATCGCCCAGCCAAAACCATGTTAGACCATGCTCTAACACGCCGAACTGACAACAGTCTCCATAGCCCGCTCCACTAGGCTGTCCACATCACCAGACTCCTTCATCAGGCCGTCGACCCGGCGTGAACAGGCAAGTCATCACCACTTTCCTTCAACCTCAAAAAACAGCCAAAGCGTGGGTCCGAAATCCCTTCTGTACAGACTGACGTTGTCCTCCCCCACACACAAAGTCTTTAGCGCCCTGGATATCTTGTACTTCGGTTCCAGCGATAGTATCCGGTATCCCATATCAGGCTGTAACCGCGTGGTTAGACATGTCAATTCTGTCATGTCGGTCTCCCAAGCGTGAACTTGGCGTTCCTCGTCAGTGCAAGTCAACTTGTAACTGATGTAGCTCCCCGGAGCGTAGGTTCAGAAAGCCGAGAAACCCATCTTTCTCGACGCAAAGCCAGTGTGACTTTGGGTCGTCTGGACCTTTCGCATCTCCCAGGATGATTTTGGTGCCGTCCTTGATGACGGGTCGTCTGGTAGTCTTCTCAACGATTCGAAACGTCCGACCAGGCAAGGGAAAGTCGCCCTGGTGATGAAGCCCTTTGTGGACTTCCCGTCAGGACTGTTTGGAAGCTTTCACAGTCATCTCGGCACCGGGCGTAGATCCAGTGGACTTGCAATACCAACGGTATCGAGCTGTCTGGGCTTTTCGGCGTGCATTGTAGGTTCTCGCGAGCCATGGTGCGTACTTCAAAAGTAGTCAAAAAGTCGGCGAGTACGACGGAATGGCATTCGGGCCGAGGAAAGCAGACTTCTGTTGATGGTCTTGTTGTGATCCTGCCAATACAGAGTCGATTGGAATCATGCGAAGGAGAGCGTGCGACTGTGTGCCTGAGCTGAGATAATAAAATCATGTTCAAGTCGTCGACACGCTCTTTATAGATGGTCAAAGATACCTTGATGCAACCTGGAGGGTTATGACTTAAGGTCGAACCGCGTCAGCATGGCGCGGCTGCCCGGTATGCATCGCCGTCAAGGCTGGTTTGTACAGTTCTCAGCTTGATCAGGTTAACTTGGCAACTAAAGCAGAATCAAGTCACACGAGGCCCCAAAGAGTAGTTGGTGTTCTCGCGCCTTGTAGCAACTGACGAGGTAACAGACCTACTGCAGCTTACCAAAATGGCACGATCAGATGGAGGAGGCTTTTGCAACCCCTTATTAACTGACAGTTCACTGATGTAAGAGACAGGAAGAACGCCAAGGACAGGAATTTGGGAACGTGTGCAGGCGAATGCGAATTTTCCTGTACTTTTTGTCCTAGCTAAACATTAGACACAAATGTTTCATCGTTTTGGTAACACAGTTCTCCCACTGGACGATGGTAGCAGACCGAGGAAAGCGTTGAGACTTCAGAACAGAGAACGCGGTCTTCACAATACGGACAGACGAAAGATTTAAGTAAGCAAGTTCTCGGAAAATTGATAGTAAACGTGGCTGGTGGTTGGCCAGTCGATCAGCGGCTACCATTTTCAGTCCCATGTTAGACTGGCCGACAACACCTCCAACACACACGATCATCAACAGGCAAACGTCGAACAACCTCCGTCTTAGGCAGGTAATGCGCCATTCAAACATGCTCAGCATCTCTAGGCGAAGGCTGGCTTCGATCCCCCGATCATTATTCGCAAATTCATGCTACAAAACCAGAATTCCAATGTCGACCATATCAACACTGCCAACCTCACCATATGAGCACATCGACGACGTCGAAAGACTCGACTTTTATCGCCCAGGGGGGTACCATCCCATTAGAATTGGAGAGAGGCTTCGAGACCGGTACATTGTCGTACACAAACTCGGCTTTGGTAGTTACTCGACCCTTTGGCTGGCGAGGGACGAGCAACTAGCTCGGTATGTGGCAATCAAAGTTGGCACGGCGCACCACAGCTCCAACAACAAGGAGGTCGACATTTTGAGCCAATTCTCAGCCCGCGCCGTCGAGAACGTAGAGCTTGGCGCAAATTTGATCCCGTTGATATTGGACCGCTTCAACCTCGACAGCCCAAATGGAACACATCTATGCTATGTCACTGCGCCGGCAAGATGCAACCTTGGTGAAGCCTTGGAGCCAGGCTCTGGCCCGTTCCAGCTTCGCGTCGCCAGATCACTTGCCGCCCAGCTTGCTATAGCAGTTGCCTACGTCCATCATCTGGGTTATGTTCACGGGGGTGAGTACATGTACTTGGCCATGCTTGTCATCCCTGGCCATCACTAATGGTTGGCAGACGTTCATATGGGAAACATTCTTCTCCAGTTGCCACGTCTCGACCATCTTTCCGCCGAGCAACTCTACGAAGAATTTGATCCGCCAGAACCTGAGCCTGTTGTCAGAGTTGACGGACAGCCACTCTCTCCTGGGGTTCCACCTCACGTCTATCCGCCGATCTGGCTCGGCAAGCCTGGCAACGAAGTCACCCTCCCCGAATCCAAGCTCGTCCTCGCCGATTTTGGGACCGCGTTCTGTCCTGCACAGGAATCAAGGTTCGAGTCCTACACGCCGCTCCAGATCCGCCCACCTGAAGCAAGGTTCGAGCCGACAACGCCGCTGTCCTATGCATCTGATATCTGGAGTCTCGGGTGTGTAATATGGGGAATACTCGGAGTGAGACCATTCCTTGATAATTGGTTATTTGGACCCGATGATGCCACTGCGGATCAGGTCGATGCCCTTGGACCGATGCCGGATGAGTGGTGGAAAACCTGGGACGGGAGGTCAAAGCGATTTAGCGAGAATGGGAAGCCGAAGAAGGGACGCGAGGTATGGAGTTTTCATCAACGATTTCAAGATGCGATCCAGGAGCCAAGAAGGAGAAGGGGACTGGAGACGATGAACGATTCGGAAAGAGATGCTCTGTTCAAGATGATACAGGGCATGCTCGTCTTTAAACCTGGTGATCGTCTGAGCGCAGAGGAAGTGCTGCGGTCGGATTGGATGAGGACGTACGCGATTCCCGAAGCCGAAAAGACCTGGGGACGGAGGTTGCTCTGCGACGACCTCTCGCCCATGGATGGACGCGGTGGTGTATAGGTACATTAGCATGCACTCGAACAACGTGGTTATGTGCTACACATAAGATACGATTGGTTACAGCAGGCCCCAGGCTTCAGTAGCCAACAATATGACGATTCAACAGTGACAATGCGCCGGTTTTTGTCGACCATAGAATGCGTCCAGACGATTGTGAGCCCACTGGGGGAAACTTACACCACCAACGCATAGCATGTCGACCGTCCTGTCAGCTTTGCGTAGCCCTACGGCCATCATCCGAGAACATGGCACATCTTCACCGAACAGCCTCTTCAGCCTTGTTAAACACCCACAAAGTGGTCCCGTGGTCCCTTCTGCACAGAACGGTATGGTTCTGTGCTACGCACATGACCTTGAGCTTGTTTTCCTCCCGCGGCGATAGAATCTGGTAGCCACCAGAGGGATGTTTGCGCATCGTCAAGTACTCCAACTCCCCCATTTCATGCGACCAGACGCGAATTTGAGTCTTTCCGTCGTTGCCGAGATATAGACCTTTATCGGGGTTTATGAGGCCGAAACAGCCATTCTTCTCAACGCAGAACCAATGGGTGTTGGGATCATCAGGTTCAGTCGGTTCTCGAAGAGCGACATGACCATCGACGAGGGTGATGACGAGGCCTGTAGCCTTCTCGAAGATGCGGAAAGTAGCGCCGGGCCAAGGGACATCGCCGGGGTTGTTTTGAGTATCCTTCTCTCCATTCGCGTCCGTCATTTCGTCGGTACAGGTGTAGGGCGTGAATACCGGCGAAGAGCAAGGTGTCTCCAGTATCAGGTGTGCAAGCTTTCCGTTCAGTTTTGTAAGCTTTTCGTTTAGATGTGCAAGCTTTTCGGTCATGATAGCTTCCATTGTAATAAGTAGTGGCGCCGGATAAGACGTCTGGAAAACCGTTAGATGCAGTTCTGTCTACACTGGCGAGGGATCCTACTCTGGTTGGCGGTGTTTCTCTGATGCCGCCAACACAAAGGTAAAAGGTTAGAGCCCGGAAAAGGTGTGTGAGGGGAAAATGGAAGATCAGCTTGGGCAAGAGGTTGACTTATACCCCGTCAAGCATAATGCCTCGACAAAGTTCAGCCTGATTGCGCAGGTTGAAACTATGCTTCACAGTTTTCGCCTGATAGCAAGCCATACCGGTAGGCCTCCGGCATTCTACTGCAGTCTCCCACAGGCAAGTCGGACAGTGTCACAAGACCTCTAGTCAAACGGTACCACACACTGAAGAAAATGGGGATAGCATCCTTGAGTAAGGGTCCAAGAGTGGAACTTTTGATAAATTGGATATTCTGTTCTACTCAACTTCATTACCTTACTCATTCGTAATAAAGCTTCCCTTCAGAATATCCTATCAGTTTGAGAGCATCAGACCCTCTAGGTTAATACTGCGGTCGTCACCCGAGAACATGTCCCCATCAAATGCCCTCAACCTTGCGAAACTCCCACAACGTCGTTCCATGGTGTCTTCTGGCCAGGTTGCTGAGGTTCTCCGTCACGCACAACAGCTTGAGGGCGCTTCCCGACTGCGGGGAAAGGAGCTGGAACCCGCCATTCGGATGTAACCTAGGCGTCAGATATTCGTAGTCCTTCATCTCTTTTGCCGCAGCGTAGATGTGATTCTTCCCGTCATGACCGACGTATCTGCCGGTTGGAGGGTTGACAAACCCAAAGTATCCGGACTTCTCGACGCAGAGCCAGTGCGTGTTTCGATCTCCAGCCATGGCCGACGATTTCACGACGGCTTCGCCGTTGGTAAGCGTCAAGACGCGCCCGGTGGCCTTTTCGACGATGAGATATGTGGTGTTTGGCCAGGGGACTTCGCCGCCGCCAGTTAGGCGACCAGTTCCTGATGTCGCATCCATCGTTCCCTGGGAGTCGGTGTCGGGTGTGAACGTTGAAGAACAGGGCGACTCCAGAACGAGGTTTGCAAACTTTTCGTCGCTCATGATATCTTTTCCCGAAAGGGCGTACTTTGTCATCTGTCTGGCGTCATGTTAGAATCTGGAATTCTTCTAATTGTTTGCTTGAAAGGTCTTACTTAATGCCAATGGTGGTGGTAGCTGCCTGATACGACCAACACAAGGGCGAGGAAAGCATACAGATGAAGAGAGTAAACGACGCAAGCTGTGGATATAAGACAGCTGGCTATATAGCCCGTAGATTATGGTGGCAAGGCAAACCATCTGGAAAATGAGTGCCTGGATTAGGTTGTGGCTGCACATCTGCCTACCCTGATGGTAGGCCTCCGACGTCAGACGGCGGCCTCCCGCCGGTGTCCCAATCAGAACTCGGACGGTGTTTCTGGAAACTTTCAGCCAAAAGCTTGCTTATGATTTTACTCTATTATAAGGCTACATATCGTAGCTTGAATTTCAAACTCATTTATAGTACATTCCAGCATTATGATACAGAGGTTTCAAGGTAAGAATAAGACTATTAGTCGATAGCTACAGCCTTTGAGATATTTGCTAAAGCTGTTGTTATCCAGTATTACTGTACCCCAGTGGTTACTAGCTAATAAGTTCATACAAACTAATAATATACCTGTAATTCTAATAGCCTTGAATGTGAGTTGATATGGAGTAATGGTAAAATGTCTGTGCATTTAGTTGAAATGATCGATATAGTCCAAACTACCTATTTGATCCCATCGTCACTGATGTCAACCATCATAATCTACCGACGGCCTCTTCAGGATTGGTGACACCAGCAATATACAAGGGATATGGATAAGAAACTTCTCCATAGAGATACATCAACATCAACAGCGGCAGGCATGAAGAATATACAAAAGATACAATAGCAAGTAAAGCAACTCTTAAGCCCAGGCTCAAGGAGGATACGACTCTCAATTTCGAAGTGAGCATCAGATATATTTACGTAGCTATTTCCAATGACTTACCGCCTATCCTCCTACTCTTCCCTTGCATCTCTATCAGTCCGTCCCAACTCTACTCAACCTCTGTAAGTCTAACATGGTTACTTGCCTACCACTTGTCAGCAAACAACCGCGTATCAACGCCCTCCTCGACATCATCGTGATAGATCTTGGCATGAGCCAGCCCGTCATCGTCAATCCACGCCCTGTACATTCCATTGCAGTTGAAATCCTGCAAAACCGCCGACCGCACACCGACAACCGCACCCTCCTCATCCCTCGTCACCGCAACCTCGATGCCGATGATCCCGCCCTCACCTTCGCCAGTAACACCCCACCGCTCCCCGGCACTCCTTTGCAACTCCCCTCCGGCCCCAGAGACCCACGACACGGCGTCCTGGCCCGATAACCCCTTCCACCTCGCCACGGCGCCCACCGTCCTCCCCGCCCCGACTCTCAGAAACGAGTCCCCATTCCCCGTGCCCGAAGCCGCAATAGCCCTCGTGGTGCTGACACCCTTGCCTACCAACGGCTCGTAAACCCTCAGAGACGGCAAACAGTCCGCCAGCAACCCCTTCAAAGCCTCACTCAACACCACACCTCCTCCCCCTGCTCCCGCATTCCTCCCAAACATTCCCGCCAGATCCCCGTCCTCACTCCACTCCTCCGCCCAAAACCCGGCCCCGACAGACGGCGTATCGCCAATCCGCCCCGTCAACTTGTTCGTCAAGCCCCCCGTCGACGTCGCCACACACACAACCCCCTCCTCATCCAGCGCCACCGCTCCCACCGTCCCCTGCGGCAGAAACTCCTCCCTATCCCACGTCGCCACCCCTCTGCCCTCCCTCTCCCTCCGCAGCGCGTTCACATGCTCGTCCCACCTCTTCTGCGTGAAAAAGTACTCCTCCCCGACTAAATCCAGCCCATACTGCCGCGCGAGCTGCTCCGCCGTCGGGCCGTGGAGCAGCGTATGTCCCTGCGCGCTCGGCACATCCAACATCTCCCTCCCAACCCCCGCCCCCTCTGCACTCTTCACCCCGCCCAGGTCCTCCTCGCCATGCTGCAGCAGCGCCTTGGCAAGCAGGATGGGATTCTTGACGTGTCGCAAACCCGTCACGCCGACCCCGCGCTTCTTGTACCCCCGCGACACCATCACCGAGGCCTCCAGCTCGTTGACCCCGTCGCGCGTGAATACGGCCCCGTGGCCCGAGTTGAAGAGCGGGTTATTCTCGAGCAGCGCCACGGCGTGCACCGCCGTGTCCAGCGACGAGGGCAGAGCTGTCCGACCTCCACCGGGGGCCGCTAGCGGGGTCGTCATGTACGCGTTGGTTTTGCTGACCTGCTCCTTCTGTCAGGACCTCCGTGCGGACGGACAGAGGTGAGGGGGGCTACTTGCGATGGTGAGCAGCGCGCGGCGGTACTCTTCGTACTGCGGCGGCGCCAGGTTGGCAGGCTTAATGTTCCCTGCGCCGCCGTGGATGATGAGGCGGGGTTTCAGCTTGATGGCCGCCGGGGCCTGACGCTTGTATTCCATCATCATAGCTCGACTGTCTCTCAACTCGAGAGCTCTTCAAAATACAGGTCTGGAAATGGGATATGCGATGAATGGTGTTGGGCTGCGTTTATCAAGTTTCCCGGATTGCACGTCGTTGAGGGAGGATGAGATAAGATAAGCCGGTGCCGGGAAGCTTAATCGGGAAGCTGGCCGGTCTGCTCCACCTATTTTCGGCATTCAGGCGCCGAACTTCGGATCACGTCACCTGTCGGATGGTGTGCGACATCAAGACGGCGAGTCAGTGGCATGTCCGCATTGCACAAAATTGCACAAGCCCCCTAGTCATCTCGCAGGGTTCAGAGAAACATTTTGCTTTTGGGGTATCCGTCTATAATTCTACACCCCTTTACCGCTTTTTGAGCCCAACGCCGATATGTGTGCCCCTACACGCTACTCCCATGTTACTACAATTGTGCAAAAACGGATCCCATGATTTCCCTGCTTTTCAGCAGGTTGAGCACCCGCAGCTTCTCGTTATCCAAATGTCCTCCGTCGCTGGACTGTCCACAAGGCAGATGTGCCGCCGGTGCCACAAACTCCTTCTCCAGGAAGCGGATGGCGGGTATGGATCCGCCCTCGCGGATGTACAATGGCTTTTTTGGCTTCTGCGTCGTCCTCTGCGAGGTGCCCTCGGATGAAGCGACAGATTTCTCGCTCTCAAACACACCGTCCCAGGCTGTAACGACGGCCTTTTCAAGAGCCTGAAAGATTTCGTTGGTAGGGTCGCCCAACCACGGCTCCGCCTTGTTGTCGATCTTGATGGTAAGGGAGTTCCTAGACTCGAGCTGTTCGAACTCGTCATGCAAGTAAGTCTCCAACGACGAGATGACGTCGTTGACCTCCTGGCCAGGGACCAAGCGCAAGCTAATATTACCACTCGCATGGCTACTAACCAGACTGCCGTCTGGTCCAGACACCTTATACCGATGGATCGTCAGGTTGGGTTCCCTCCAGCGTGCCATGAGTTCCGCCTTGAGCTTGTCTGCCGGCCCCTTTTCGGGATCCTGCCGAACCAGCATCGACGCTATCTCGTCATACCTCGAATCTTCCTCGGCTGTGACGGGAAGAATCGTGTCGTAAAAGTCTGGAATGAGGATTTTGTTCTTGCGGCCTTTGAGTGTTGAAAGCGTCTGGGTAAGGTCGGAGAGCGGCTCGTTATTCATGAAGGAACCGTCGACACCAGAATGGAGATCGGGCAGGTGTGACTCGACACAGACTGTCGCATGAAGGACACCGCGGAGACCGTAAGTCAGGCACGGGACCTCATCGTCGAGCCAGTAACTGTTGGCGAGCAGAATGTAGTCGACATCGCCGATGAGGTCCTTGTTCTTGCGCACAATCTCTCGGAACCCGCGCGATGCAGACTCTTCCTCTCCCTCGATGAGAAAGATGATGTCGTTGGTCAGCTTCTTGGCCTGTAAGAGATCTGTGACAGCGTATAGGGCGGCCATGATCGGGCCCTTGTTGTCACTGACACCTCGCCCGTGCAGGTAACCGTTGATGCCTTTCATCTGGAAAGGATCAGTCTGCCACTTGCCCTTCTTGGTGTCTGCCGGCACAACATCGTAGTGGCCGTAGAAAAGAATCCTTTTGCGCTTGTCCGCAGGCTTCAGGTTGCCGCTGAATTTGGCCAAGACGACCGGGTTGTGCGGACTGCTCTCTGGGCTCAGCATCTCAACATCACCGCCAAGGCGCTTGAAGAGAGATCCCAGGAAGGTAGCACCCCTGCGGCAGTCCTCGGCAAACTCGGGGCGTGACGACACGGTCCGATACCCGACGAACTCTCCCAGTGACTTGATCATGACATCTTCGGCCTCGTCTTCCTCGCCTTGCTGCTCGTAAGACGAGCAATCGATGTTCCAGATGGCGACATCGTTGTCGTTGGCACCGGTGATGTAGTACTGCCTGTTGTTGTAGGTTGCAACGGCAGAAGCCAGAATCTTGCCCTCGTGGGCCCTCCACCGCGCTATCAACTGATATCTCTGGCTGATGTTGGCTGTTTGAGTGTTTTGATATTTGCCATAGTGGGCGGTGGTGTGTTTCTGGAGTGAAGATTAGCAGGTGAGATGACACGAGCGAATAGCGACGTACGCATGCTGAACCTGCCCTCGATGCACTGAGGAGGTATCCCCAGCTCATCTGAAGGGCCATAACGTCACCCTTGTGATCCTTGATGACCCTCAGCTTGGACTTCGTATCCAAATCCCACAGCTCGATGACACCATGCAACTTTCCTGCGTACAGGAACGACCCGTCGATGGCAAGAGACGTGACAGACTCCCCGTCGTCCTCCCCGAGACAGAATAGCTCGTGGAGACCTGGCTCGCGATCGTTCTCTACCGCCTGAGTGTCCCCCTCAACGCCCAGCTTCCAGAGCTTGATTGTACCGTCGCCGCCGCCTGACACGAGCACCTCCTCCTCAGGCTCAACCAAGACGGTCGGCCCTTTTGCCATGAGCATGGCGAACACGTGACCGAAGTGGGCGAACATCTGGACGGCCCCCTCATGGATCTCGACCATGGTCTCGGACGGCGGAATCAGAGTCCAGCGCTCGTCGCTCGGGCGAGGAGTTGAGGAGCCCCCCACAGCTCTGGAGTCAAAGAACCTGTGGTTTCGGCGATCGGGATGCTGCGACGAATCGTGGGGAACCTGGTTGTTCGGGTCGGAGAGGCTGACCCATTGGATCATCTGGGTCTGTGTGCCGACGTATACCGTGTCGTGCTGGGCGCTGTATGCAACAGAGAAGATGTCGCCGGTGTCGTGGGTACTGTAGATCTCGTACAGGCGCTTCATGGTCTTGGGGCACCAGACATTGATGATGGGACTCGCAGCGGTGGAAAGGAGTTTCGTCCCGTCGGGAGAGAGGAACAAGCTCATGACGCTCCGCTTGTGGGCTTGTACGGTACGCTCCCGGTGGAAAGTGGCCAGAGACCACACGACGATCTCGCCATCTTGGGTTCCAGCATATATGCGCTCGTGCTCGGCGCTGACGGCGAGGCAAAGCACGGAACTATCGTGCTTGAGGTTGTGAAGCAGCTCAGGAGCGGCCTGGGCGCAGTCGTCGGTGTCGCTGAGATTCGTCGACAGCTCCGAGGCCGCAGGTGCGGACGGCATCGTGTCTTCTAGACGCGGAGGAAGAGGCGCTCGTCAGCAATGGTGTGTCTCGTAGCGGTCGTCGACTGATAGCGATAGGGATGAAAGGTGAAGGCAGCAACGGTTCAATGGGGCCCTGGCGGACGGAAAGGGAATGGAAGACTGCAGCTAGAATATTGAACTGAGACAACCGGGAGTGATTGGGAGATACAAAGGGAGAGATTCCGAGGGGCAGGCTGCGATGTCGCTTTGCAAAACGACGTGACGCATTTCCCACACAGGTAGTGGGACGAAAAAGGTGGAAGGGTCCAGCTGCACAGAGGTGTCTCGATGACAGGGCACGGTCGGTACCTCAGCCAGGTACCTACTTACAGTACCAGGTCCCCCTACCTTGGTAGGTAAGGTACCTATCGCAACGGAAACTGCGAATGACGGAACGCGCTACAGGACCCTCCGACCCTCTGTTCCAGCGCACTTGCACCTGTGAATCTCCTTTTCTCCCCTTTTCTTAGCGAGGGTCCCCCAGACAATCGGTGCCGACGCGACTCCACGTCCAGACTTCTGGGTTCGCCTGATGTTCGCATCGTCTTCGCTCGTCAGGCTAAAAGCGATCTACCTGTACTCTAGACCGTACCTTTTGATCTGTCTTCTGCCGGCACCAGGAGGAGAGCTCGTCTACCTTACCTAAGGTATCTTACCTTGGGTAGGTGGATAGGCAGACAGGCCATGTGGCTTCTCAACCGCAGGTGCTAGTGCAGTCATGTGGTGAGGAAAGAACCTTGGATGTAGAGACTCGAGCGGTACATGCATCGTAAGGTAGGGTCGTGTTCGTAGTGGCCTGGGGCTTTTAGCTCCCGCTGGGCTGCTCCAGGTTCCTGTCGTGTTCTCTTCCAGGGGGTTTGTTGGTAGTGCAATGTACGAGAACTGGGACTGGCATGACACCATTGGCGCCATGGCGCTGCAGTGGTCTCGTGACATCCACCACCTTTTCTCTCTCAGGTTCGCATGCAGGCAGCTCCAGATTTCGGGATGGGAAACGAGACGCATAGTCCGGGGGAAGTGGATAGTCGCGGAGGAAACCCATCACGACTGTGACGGCAGGAAAACGAAGACAGAAAAGGATGCACGAGCAAACCCGAAAGAAACACGTGCACTCACCGTCCTCGTATTCGTCAGAACTTTGCGATCCGACCGACAGTCCGACAATCTCCTCATGAATCTTTCGGCATCCCTCACAGTCGTCCTCGCCAGGCGCGTGTCCAAATGGTTGGTAAACCAGCGCCATTTCCGTGCTCGCTTCGATGGCCTAGGTGGTTCGTGTCGTAAGTAGACGCTCGGAACAGATAGTCTTCTTGGGCTGTTGAATCGCCGACTGTATCGTCTGTGGAGAGCTCTCTCTCTATTTGTACGGGAACTGCAAAAGCTTCGTCTCCCTCACCGCTTCATGACGCAACATTGGAGGGGATGGTATCATGGGCTGGGGTGAACGACAAAAGATTCCTTCGCAGAAGAAACGCCCTTGGGTATGATTCAGGTCGAGAAAGGAGATTGGGAGAGTGAGAGGCGACCGACACAAACTTAAGACTGCAAACGCGACCATGGGGCCGAAGTCGGTTGCGTGATTACACCTGGCCTGGTACAAGATCCCCCTGACGGCGGCGCACAGGGCCATATCTGCCGCCAAGCATCACTCGGAATCTCGTTGCACTTCTTCTGGCTTTTCTTCTTCTTCTCTACCCGTGCCTGCCGGTGAACGATAGAGGACGGACGGTGGGCACAGGTATAGCGATGGGACCTGTGACTGGACATGGCATCCCGTTCAGCCACCTCACTAACACGTCGACTGAGACAGCCTCTCGGACCGCTCGCCGAGTACTCAGCGATGATTGAGCGGTTGTTTACGTGCAGAATCAGGTGCGCGCAGGTACCTGGAAACAGGCTTGGAAGGCCTCTAGAGCCGCGTGGCCGGCTCGCTATGAGCTGGCTCACCGCAATGTGGTGCCCCGATCCAGGGCGCGTATGGTGATCTTCCGAGAAGCCCCCCTTGGATGGACCGCCCATTGGAGGGAATGTCGCGGATGTGCGCCGGAGCACCGGACAGGCTGTTGAACAGGGGAATCAAGCTGCGGAGGGGTCGTAGCTGAGCTGCTTATCTGCGTACAGTATCCGTACGGATATTTCGATATCGACAGGCCCGTCTGCCGGATGTCTGTTCCCGCATCCTTGGCCTGATATTCATAAGACGTTGGGCCCCGTCGGTTAATTAGGTATGCAAGCGAATTGAGGTCACAAAGTTCAGGGAGTTGAGAGAAGAAATGAAGGGAGGAATTCCCGGAGAATCCCACAGTGGTTTTGATTTATGCGGTGGGTCACTTTAACCGCGTTGTTCCCCCGGTGCTGATACCCGCTGCTGACAGAGGAGGAGTCATTGCTATCCCTGAATTCTGACAGTATAGGGACAATATGTCAGACTTCATGCGTTTGCCCTCTCCCCGAAATGATACCTTACAGAGTCCATCCCGAGGCATCTGCGGCTGCTACTGTTGATGATTCCTTCGCAGGCTGCTGGTACGCAGGCTGCAGTGGCAGAGTGATTGGGTTTGGTTTGAGGTTGGCGGCAGCGACGTGAACCAAGACGGCCCGGGATAAGCTGGGATGTGTTAGCTCAATTCAATCAACCCATCTCATTGGACGGCAGCCAATGAAGCTCCTCGCTGATGACTGTGTGCCAAATCAAGGCTGGATGGAGGATGGGCGAGCAACATATTCCCAGATCCCTCCTTCAAGTATGTTTCATGCGGTTTAGGTATACGACACGCACAAGCGTATTGTCAAATGCAAGCTAAAGCTTCTTGCGTGATTTTGTTAGCACTTCGATTTTGAATTCCTATCAACATGGCCAAGGTCCTACTGCCTCTGGACAAGCCTCAACCGACCGATGCCAATGCCAGCAGCAGGTCCGTGTTCCTCGCTGGCACTACGAGCAAGGAGGATTGGCGGAAGCACCTGATCGCGTCCATCACTCATTTCCCCGTGGTCGTCTTTAACCCTTTCAGACCGGACTGGGATAGCAGTTGGAAAGAAGATATCTCGGACGCCAGGTTCAAAGATCAGGTTGAGTGGGAGTTGGAGATGCAAGAGACGGCCACTTTCATCTTCGTCTATTTTGAACCAGGCACGGAGGCTCACATCAGCTTACTCGAGCTGGGACTGTGTGCCCGCTCAGGGAAGGCCATCGTCGCCTGCCCTGAAGGATACAAGAAGCGGGGAAACGTCCAGGTGGTATGCGCCAAGTTCGGGATCCCACTCCTGGGCAGTTATGAAGAGCTCCGCGACGAGCTGAAGCGCAAATTGGAGGATGAATGAGGCGAGATATTGCAGGGAATCACGAATGGGCGTGGATATGGTGCTAGGACTTGCCTACTGGCACGCCTGTCACTGAGGTGTCGGGCCTGGGGACACTCCGGGCGGTGCTGGCCCGAGGATTTCCCGTATCTGTCAATGCCATCGGGCCCGGCCTCACCGAAGCGGAGCCGATTCTGACAGGTGCAGCCGGTCCGTGCTAGGTGGCCCCCACTTTCCCAATCCGACCAACGCAGCCAGCCAATCCAATCCATTGTGAGCACAGAGGTAAAGCGGTACCTCTCCAATCTCCAATTGCCAATAGCCAGACAGCTTCGAGTCAACAACATCACCATTTTTATTTGCTTTCAATCGCAATTTTTGGCCTTGTTGCCCCCTTTCCATACTTACAAACTGTGCCTTTACTCACTACCCCGAAAATGAACGACGATTTTGGTGGCCGTACGGATGATGATCTCTTTTTCGACGACTTCGAGCCAGTAACCGATTCCCAACCTGTTCAACCCGTCGAGACTGTAGCCCCTCCCCCTCCCCCTCCCCCTCCAGCTGCCGTTGCGACACCACCCGCAGAGATTCTTCAAACCGAGCCAGTCGAACAAAAGGCTGCCGAGCAGACTAAGCCTCCTGCTTCGAAGCCTGTCCCTACCGCTCCTAGGGGCCTGGCAAACTCGCGTTTCGCACCGAACAAACCTGCACCAGCCCCGCGTCCTGCCCGCCAGACGACCCCGGCTCAGCAGCCCACCACATCTCCGGCCGCCATCACCACCAACACAACGACCCCCGTCGCCGCCGCCGGTCCTGAAGAACCAGATCTGTCGCCCAAGGCCACACAACCTCCGACTGCCCCCGCATCCCAAGCGCCGCCTTCTGCACCCACTGGGCCATCTGGCGCAAACAAGTCCAACTCTGGAAAGCCTGTCGCAGGTTCCAACACAGCCCTCAAGTCCGAAGCGAGGATCAAATCCGGCGGCCTTCCCCGCGCCAAACTTACCGAAGATGAGCTCGCTGCCAAGATGGAACAGATGCGCATCATCAACGCCGAGAAGACGCGTAAGTTCGAGCAGGCGGAGCAAGACGAACGCAGCCACGCCGAGGCATATGCGCGGGGCATGGAGGAGGCGCGTAAGCGTAAGAAGCTTGAGGAGGAGCGACGCAAGCGCGGCGACGAAGAGCGCAAGCGCATGGATGACGAGCGCGCCAAGAACCGCGAGCGAAAGTTGAAAGCCATGAGCCAAAAGGAGGGCGGTTGGGACGAAGGCAAGCAGTCCGGCACCGTCGAGGAGGAGAGAAGACGGTTCAACGCGCCACCTGCTGGCGCAAGAGGAGGAAGGATGAACGGGAGCCGGTTCGCCAACGATGGCGACGCCGAGGAAAGGTACATCGACCGCGACGACAGGCGAGGCGGACGCGGACGCGGCAGGGGTCGGGGTCAAGGGCGGGGTGGACGTGGCGGACGTGGCGGCCGGGGCGAATTCGATAGAGACTACGACGCCAACGGCACCCATGATGGCCCCAAAGCTGCGGCTGCTGCTCCCAGAGCCGAGACCAAAGCACCGCCTGCCATAAGTACCGAAGAGTTTCCCGCCCTCCCCGGGGCGAAGGCCAAGGCCAGCGACACGTCGCCACCATTGCTGTCTCCCCTGGGCAGGTGGGACGATGAGGTCGAAGCAGACGAGGAAAGGAAGAAGCGGGCTCAGTCTTAGGCCGAAAGAGTCGAGAAGATGAATCTTCAGAGCGACGGAGAAAGTGAACACCTCTACGGAAATTTCTGGTGGACGGGCTCGTGGTCGTATGACTCCAGTGAGGACGGGGGGCCGCGATTACTTCAATACAAACATGGTGATTGCAGCGATCACGAGTGCTAGGAGTGTCGCCGCATCCTAGATTGGTTGGACACGGTCTCCACGTCGGACGAGTCGAATCACAACGAGGACACACACACTTCGGACATCACAGCAGACCGGGAGCTCTTCGGTGTCAGGTATTGGATATGATTATAAACTGAAGCGCTGATAGAGTTGAGCGCTTGTCAGGGAAACCTTTTATAGCGTACATGCATACATACCCACGCGTCTTCGTAGCCTGCGTCCAATGAGCCTTAATTATCTCAGTGTGGGTGATACTCTACTATTGCGAGTCCCTCTATCGGCTGTGTCAGGTTTGGGTTCCGCTCGGTTGGGCGCCTAGAAGACTTAGTACGGCACAACGCACTTTTCCGATTCTTGTCATCACGCACGTTGTGGCATTCTCTGAAAATGCTTGGGTTTCTCTTTTCCACCACAGTGCTGGGTCGACTCGATTTGCGAAGAACAGCCACGTCTCTCCACAGCCGTTTGCGCGGAGAACAAGAGCCGACTGCACGGTAGCTCAGCCGGTGCTGTCCTTGGTGGTGTTTATGGCCGATTCTTCGTCTTTGTAAGACATAGTTGCATAGTGATGACTTGTGCCAACGCGGCGGTTCTTCCTTCAGTTGGGAGCGTGGTAGAGGTAACGGTATTGGTGATTGGGATCATGTCCTCCACTGCGTTGGTAATCGCGTTCCCTTGTCGGTGTCGTGTGAGTTGCGGCGGCTCTTTTACCACCCTCCGCGGTACCCTCTGCCGCCGCGCCCGCGATATCCACCACCACCACCGCCGCTGCGCGGACCCCTCGGCCCTCCGGGTCCCATGCCGTCGTCGTCCTGGGGCGGCGCGCGCATGCGCCGCATTTCCTTGGGGAACGCATCGTACGTCTTGCGCATTTGCGCATAGCCGAGATGCATCTTTCCGTAAAAGTGATCCGCCAGGCGCCGGTCATTGTCCAGCCTGCTGAGGTAGGCGCCGCAGACGTCGCACACCTGGAGCTTTTGGTGGCCCGAGGGGCCCGACGTGTCGGAGAGGGCCTTGAGCTCCTTCTCGCGGTCGAGTTTGGTCTGCTGGGCCTGGCGCACGCGGTAGAACTCGTCGATGGCGCGGGAGACCTCGCCCATCTCTCCGAGGATCTCGACCTCTAGGGTGCCGCTGCTGATTGTGGCGGAGAGCTCCGATATGCTTTTCAGCTGTGAATTGTCAAGGGTTAGCAGGTGCCTTGGGTGTCTGAAGGGGGTGGTTGAGACGCAGACGTACGAGAGCATTCGTCTGCCTGATCTCATCTGGCGTCTTTTCGAGTCTTCTCTGGGCTGTTTCTATCCTCCTGTTGCAATCCTCGATGTATTTTTGCAGATCGCGCATGTAGTCGTACTCGAACCCGTACTTCTTCTTCTCATTGTCGGACAGCGCCTCGTACTCGGTCTTGAGAGCCTCGGAGTGCTGCTTCGGACACGGGCCGAGGTCTTGCTTGGTGTTTGTGAACAAGTCGTGTGGACAGGTGCCGGCGAGGAAGGATCTGCAGACTTTGGGGTCGGTCATGGACAGCGAGCCCGCTCGGGTAGTCGCGGAGCCACCCATGAGCTGCTCGAGCAGCTTCCTCTGTTCGGCGGCCATATTCTGCTGTGCGTCCGGACGTGGAGGAGAGTGTAGCAAGCCTTGGTAGTTGGTGCAATTGGGTATCTAGGGTGATGAAATCGGGAGTTAGAAGCGTGATGTGAGTGGATTTTGGGGCGGAATACGGAGAGCTGCCTGCATGGAAATTCCGCTGAAGTCTTTGAGCACGGAGTGTGAGGACGCCTTACGTAAGACACATCGAGAAGTTCCAGAAGGCCGATTCTGCCGGGAAACACCGCCACAGCTCTGGGCCACAGTAGCTCCAAGCCCCATATGCCGTAGTGGTCCCCTCCAGCAGCCTGCGCTTCGTTACTACGACATCCATGCGCTGAATGTATTAGCAGGGGAGAGCGAAAGCAGCAGACGTCACGCTCTCTTTCCCTCCGTTCTGGCTGCGCGCGCGCCCAATTCTTCCGCCAAAATGCGCCAGCTGCTGACGATCTTGACATTGTTGTGTCTGACTGCTTTTGGCACGGCGGCAGACTACCACGAGCAGCTTAACCTGCGACCGCTGCCCCTTTCAGCCCTGCTGGCGAGCTTCAACTTTCGATCGAACACGTCGCTCGCCGATTTCGAATCGCAAAACTTCCGCTACTTCCCTCGATCTCTCGGCCAGATCTTGCAGTATGCCGGGTCACGCGAGTTGCATTTGAGATTCAGTCTGGGACGATGGGATGCCGAGAGCTGGGGCAGTCGACCGTGGGATGGTCAGCGAGAGGGCGGAACTGGCGTGGAGCTGTGGGCTTGGCTGGAGGCCGAGACCGACGAGGAGTATGACTGCCATGCTTCTGCAACCTGATGTCAGGCTAACAATCTCCCAGGGCCGATCAGAAATGGCTGACTCTTACCAATGCCCTGTCGGGTCTCTTTTGCGCGTCACTCAACTTCGTCGACGGCACACGAACCACACGACCCGTCATGTCGTTCC
This sequence comes from Colletotrichum spinosum, assembly GCA_004366825.1. NCBI lineage: Eukaryota > Fungi > Ascomycota > Sordariomycetes > Glomerellales > Glomerellaceae > Colletotrichum > Colletotrichum spinosum. Next base: position 207,312 of record QAPG01000031.1, on the reverse strand, counting down.
AGCCCGAGGGCGACCATCCCGAAGCCTCTATACCCAATATGCAACTCTTGCACGGCGTTCTTCCTAAAGAAGTAGTCTGCACGGAGAATCTCACCCCCTTCTTGAAGCTACTGCCATGCAAAGGCAAGGCTGGCATCTCGAGTCTGCTGGATGGTCACAAGCTGTTCGATTCCTCTTTCCAGAGCATGGCAATCGACATCAAGCCCGTCTGCACCCCGGGCCAGGAATGTGTTTTGCAGATTGAGCAAACAATCGACATGGTGCTGGACATTGAGAGATCCAAGAGGCCCAGGGACAACCCGATTCCCCGTCCGGTGCCTGCCCACGAGCTGAAGTGCGATACTTCAAAGCCTTACCATTCGGAAGATACTTGCTATCCCATCAGCCATACTCTCGGCCAGGAGTGGACCCTCTCCCAGCTCTTTGGGAAGACGGTGAAGGGTACTTGTCCCTTGTCCGACGACGACGTGCCACCCGTGTGCGTCGAGGTACCCCATTCCAGAGGCGTTTTCACCTCTGGAGGTGCCAGAGAGCTCCTGAACCCGAGCGGCCTATCTCGGTGCTTCAAGATTGACTCGGAATCCGAGCTGGAGATTGTTCTTCCTCTGGAACAGAAGGAAGGGCAAGACGCAACTTCGGAACTCGTCGAGCCAGCGACCCCTCTCATTTATGCTGAACGCAGTTTCACGGGACACGGCCAGGAACACGGCGGCATGCAAGCCATCCTCACCAATCCCAGCCCGGACACCGAAGTTGAATTCATCTACATGGAGTCGCTGCCCTGGTTCATGCGCGTGTACCTGCATACGCTAAATGCGCGGATCGAGGGATCAGCAGGATCCCAACCGTCAATCATTGAGGACATCTACTATCGCCCTGCTGTGGATCGATCCAGGGGCACGCAGCTCGAGCTTCGCATGCGCATCCCTCCTGCATCTACCGTTTTCCTTACCTATGACTTTGAGAAGTCCATTCTGAGATATACAGAGTATCCCCCTGACGCTAACCGTGGCTTTGATATTGCCGCGGCTGTCATCACCACATTAAGCCCGCGCATACAAAGTACGCGGACCACAACACTCCTGCTGAACCTCCCAACACCGGACTTCAGCATGCCTTATAACGTCATCATATTCACGTCGACGGCTATTGCCCTTGCCTTTGGCGGCATGTATAACATTTTGGTTAGAAGATTAGTAGGCGCAGATGAAGGCCCTAGCCCGGTGCTCAAGGCGAAGCTGGCCGCCTTGGTATCCAAGATTAAGGGCAAGGTATTTAAGAAATGAAAGAAAACATGTTTACGCGTTCACGAACGGCTCGTTCTGTTTCAGCCATGACCCGGAAGAGCAAAGGTAATCTCGAGTTGCAAACAACTAGCCTTAAGTGGCAGCCAGGGACTCGTACCTTTTCTGTATTAAGGGCCTGGAGAGGTGCCAGATTCCAGCACAACGTCATGCTTCTCTCAGGAGACTGCACAGTGTCTCGAACACCATGTCTCGTCCAAACGAGCCGCAGCACGACACCAAGTGTACCCAGGTCCAGGTCATGGCAGTTCCATCTCGTACCCATGGCAGTAGAAGACCAGCCGTCTACATGAGCTGGTGCTCCGGTCACAAGTAACACCCAAGCAGAGCACGTACGACTGGCTTCGGCCTACCTTGTTCGACGACTGTGCAACATGCTCCAAGACCTGCGTCGTCAGCGTCATGGTTATTTTGGGGCCTGCTCGTGACAAGTATCCCACTTTAGCCCTGTTTGATGTAGATGAAACTCTAGCTGACAGAGGGCAAATTGTGTCTGAAGACGTGCAACTGCCATTGACATGATGGCTCAGCATCACCGCCTGCTGGCGTGAGACAGACACCCGAAAAAGATGCATTCGCGCAAACAGCAGACGGGATGTCACGAAACGCGGCAACGGATGCAGACAGCCAGGAACTTCTCGTGTTCGGCACGTCCACGCGTCGCAGGTCCCATTCTGCAGCAAGCCCAATGTTTGTCCCTGATCTGCCAGCTGATTCATGTTGTAGAGGAGTGCATGTCAACGAACGTTGCCGTCACTTTTGTTTAGGGCATGATCTTGCTACCCGTCACTTTTTGCCCGGGGCGAGCGACACAATGCCGAAGACACGCCATCCATCTGTTTGTCCGAGCCATCTGGGATTGTTGTCTGCCCCGAGATGGGTTGCAATTACCCCGGACATGCAGGCTCCCTTCACGCCACAATCGCACACAGACTCGTGACATATCCTTATGGCGTACGCGTGTTGTCAGCGGAAGGTATTACCAAGTTGCTGATTATTTAAATGGGAACCCTTTCTGTTTCTTGTCTTGTCTCTGGAGCTGATGCTGGACAGGAAGCTTTCGATCCGACTTAGGCAACATGAAGCTGCCAACTATCATCGGCCTCTTTGCGCTGGCGGCAGCTGGACTTGCCAGCTCTGAGCCCGCGTCGAGCACTGGTGACAGAAGCCGTGTTGACACGAAGAGATTCATCATTGAGATTTCCAAGGCATGTTATCCCTGTGTCTTCCAATAATCGCCGACCAAACATAGCTGACGCAATAGCCAGGACTCCGACTTGGACGCCCTGAAAGCCCTCATTGACGTTCGCGATGACATTTCGCTGTTCCAAACATTCCGCAGCAACGTCTTCACTGGCGTCAGCGTCGAATCAACCAGCGAGAACTGTGACAGCCTTCGCATCCTCCAAGGCGTCAGCAACGTCTGGCGGTCTAGAAGAGTCAAGATGTCGGAGGCGAGCCGCGCAGTGAACTTCACCGACGACATGTCGGCTGCAACATTCTCCATTCACGGCATGACTGGCGTTGACAAACTTCACGATGCCGGCATTACTGGAAAAGGCGTCAAAGTTGCCATTGTCGATTCAGGGACCGACTACACACACCCCGCGGTACGGTGCTGTTTCTGCTCTCTCTTGCTCCGTTGAAACTGACAGTCTACGAGCTTGGTGGCGGACTCGGTCCTGGATTCAAGGTTGTGGGAGGCTACGACCTTGTGGGAAATTCCTGTAAGGTCAAATACTGCATTAGACTGTTGTGGGACATTGCTGACAGTGAAAGCGTGGCCGAGCGAGGAGCACAAGGAGCCAGACAACGATCCGAGGGAGCAAGATCACAGAGGTCACGGCACGCACGTTGCGGGAATCCTGGCTGGGAAGACGGCCACGTAAGTCGACCTGCTCGTCGGCAGACGGTTCCTAATCTCTGAGTAGATGGCAAGGCGTGGCCCCAGACGTCAGCATTCTGTCTTACAAGGTGTTTGGGTCCGACAAGGTTAGTTTGCAATGCCTTATGGAAGCCATCAACCTAATCAGGATGACTCAGACCGTCGAGACCGACGAGGAGACTCTAATCGAGGCATTCCTTCGGGCCTATGAAGACGGAGTATATATGCTCGGCCCCTCCACATCACCAAGTACACGACTGATCATTTCCAGGCCGACGTCATCACTTGCTCCATCGGCGGCGCTGGAGGCTTCTCAAGCAACGCCTGGGCCGAGGTGGCCTCCCGTCTCGTGGACGAGGGCCTGGTCGTCACCATTTCAGCCGGCAACGACGGCGAGGATGGTGCCTTCTTTTCCGGCAACGGCATGTCCGGCAAAAACGTCCTCGCCGTCGCCTCGCTCGAGCCACGACATGTCCCTGGTCTTCCGTTCGAGGTCCGCGTAGAACTCGACGGCAAGGTCGATACCCAGACGTACGGGTTTTTCAACCCGTCAAAGTCTGAGGATCTCTTCCCGACCAACATCAGCAGCCTGCCAATCGTGGCCCTGTCTCTCGATCCCGCCGACGACACTCCGGGCTGCGGCCCACTGCCTCCGAACATAACCAGCCTCTCCGATGCTCTCGTGCTGGTCCCCAGGGGTGGCTGTGCGGGAACGTACAAGCGGATGACGCTGAGATCTGCCGGTGCCCGGTACATTATGCTCTTCAACAACGACGAGGTCTATCCCAGGAGCGGTAGCTACGATATGGAAGGTATCAATGGCATGATCGGCCGCGAAGAGGGCGCCGCTATTCTTAGGGCACTCGGGAAGAAGGTCAACGTCACGGCGAGTTTCTCGGAAGAAGCAAAGAAGTCGGCCATGAACCTCGAGAACCCCTTTGTCGCCGCCTCCGTCTTCACCTCGCTTGGCGGTCTCTACGACCTCCAGGTCAAGCCGGACGTCGCCGGCCCCGGTTCCAACATCCTCTCCACGCTCCCGGGCGGCCAGTTCGGCATACGTTCCGGCACGTCAATGGCGACGCCGTACGTCGCGGGCATCGCGGCGCTCTACATCAGCAAGCACGGCGGGCGCGGAGTCCACGGTCCCGGTTTCGGCAGGAAGCTTTCCGCTCGCATCATGGCCAGCTGCGATGCCGTCAGGTGGAGCAACGGGTTCAATGCTACGGATTACGGGGTTGCTGCACCCGTGTTCCAGGTCGGGAACGGCATGGTCAACGCGACAAAGGTGCTGGGCTACCATACGGAACTGTCCTTTTCCAAGTTTGCGCTCAACGATACGGCGCATTTTCAGGGCTGCCACAAGTTCAACATCACGAACAACTGCACGGGTGATGTCACTTACAAGATCACGGCGCAGAGTGCCGGTGGGTACGAGGCTGTTCGCTTTCCATACGTTGATATTCGACCCGGACCGACCATCCTGCCATTGGTTCCCATCAAGGCGGCTCCCAAGATCACTTGGCCTGAGGAAGTCACGATTCCAGCTGGAGAGACGAGAGAGGTCACGTTCGTTATCCGCCGCCCCAATCTTTCTCAGGGCTGTTACTAAAATCATGTATCAGAATCGACTTTGAGCCTCCTGAAGGACTCAACGAAACATCACTGCCCATGTACAGCGGCAAGATCCTTGTCACCGGGTCAAACGACGAGGTTCTGTCCATTCCTTACATGGGCGTCGCATCTGACGTGCAATCCACCTTCAAAAGGCTGTGGCAAACGGGCTGGCCGAAGGTTTCGTCGGGGTTCGACGTGACCCCAATCCAAGCAGACTCGAGGTGAGCCTCGTCTGGACTTGGGATTCCCGCAACAGACTGACAAATCGGCAGTTTCTCCTTCAACCTCGACGTCCATGTCCGAGACTTTCCCACGCTCCACGCCAGGTTTCGATACGGAACTGCAGTTCTTCGTTGGGATGTTTTCACCGTGGGCTGGGAGGAGAAGAATTGGGCGTGGCCGCTGACCGTCGGTAAGGATGGATATGTCGGTCACACTGCAACCTGGGTGAGTCGGCGGCCATCATGACCATGTCCATCGTGAGGCTGATCGAGGCTTGCTCAGGACGGCGAAGGCTACCAACCAACCTTCGATCCCAGTATCGTCAAGAAGTCCTGGCTTACGGCGGGGCCTATGGTTGAGAAGCCTCGCACGCCGTCGAGCTACGGCTTCATCCGGGCATACTGGCTAGGAGACCTCGCCAACGGGTCGAAGATTATGCCTGGTGATTACGTGTAAGCTTCCACACTCTCTCACGGCTTGTCCTCTTCTGATGCAAAGAGACAGCATGCGCATTGCCGCCCTCCTTCCGTTCGGCGACGAATCACAGAGCGATCATTGGGATGCCGTCAGCTACCCTTTCAAGGTGACCAAGGACAATGCCACGGTAACTTCGTCTGTAACGGGAGCCACGAAAGCGACTTCACTTCCATTCCGTCCTCCTCCTACTGGATTTTAAAAAGGCTCGCGCACGCGGCTCTTCAAGACCATTTCTGGCGATTGCTGAATCGTGGCCTCACGTCAGAGACGAAGACCAGTCGCGGCTCGAGGCCTCCATTATCTTGCTTCGGGCCGTAATCTCTGACCTTTTGATTCCTCGTGTATCTATAACTTGGGCTTGTCTTCTTGTACACCAGTCCTGGGTTCGCTTCCCGTCGCAATTCTCAAGATGGTTTCGGGGTCAAGCGAAGAAGTCCCGCTCAGCGATCGCCATGCAACGTGACCATCGGGTCTGACGAGAGCAGCCTCACAGCCCCAGATGCGCTTCGCGTGTATCTCGTCCGGCAGATGAAGACGTTTGACTGGTACTCCCGAATTCCTCCCAGCATCTTCGTAGTCCCGTGACAACTTGCCTCCCTGCGTTAAATCCACAATCGTAAACCACACACCGAAAAGGTCGTGAATACTGGTCCTCCCATCCGTCAGAAACACATGCGGCGCACGACAGCCCGGAACGGTAGAAGGCGTGTATTCCCTCGCGTTCCACCCGGGCTCCTCGGCCTCGTCACCCGACACAACCACAGGCGACCCAACATGGCGATAATCCATCTCCACGCCCCTCTCCTTATTCTCCCCGTCGCGCGCCGCGATGAACTCAGCAACCCGCTCCCGCAGCACCCTCCCGGCATCCGTCTCGGCACCCACCACCCCTGCCCCTGTTTGCGGAGGACGGAGAGGTCGCGGGATTTGAAGTGGACGAGGGCCATTGCGAAGGGGCTTGTGGGGGGGGGGGGGGGGGGGGNCGACGAGTTGGAGCTGGGCTTTGGAGCACGAGCCTGGCAAGGGGGGGGGGGGGGGGTGTGAGTGAGAGGGCAGAGCACAGGCGGGATGGAGGATGGCTTACGACGGGCGGCCGAGGAGGTTTATGCCGACGGTTTCGCGGACGCGGCTGCTTGCGTCGTCGCACCCGACGACGTACGCGCTCTTCACAATGTGTCTGTCGCCCGTCCCGGTGTCGGCGAGCGCGCTCTCGATGCCGGTGTCGCGTTCGACCAGGGTCTCGAATCTGAAGCCGAAGCGAGAGCTGACGAAGGGGTTCCGCCTGGATCTTTGGTCTCAGCCAGGCTTCGAGCAGGACCTGCGAGCAGCGCTGGTACGGCTCGCGCGGCATGGTCCCGTCGTTGTTGGCCCTGATGATGTCGCGGTAGACGTTGGGCGAAGGCAGGTTCTGGAGTGTTTTCAGCCATTACGTGTTGTTTCCGTGGGGGAAGGTTGACGGGTTTGCCATACCCACTTGGCGAGAGCCCGTCCGCCTTGTGAGAGACCTGTGCTGAAGAGCACATCGAACGGCCACTCTTGTCCTACGCCTGGGACTGTGTGAGCGGGTACTTGGACGGTGATTTGGTCAAAGTCTACACGCAACAGACCTTGCGCTCTGTATTCGTCCGCTATGCCCAGTTTCCTGAAAATCTCCATGCTTCTGCAGTTTGTAATGTCCATTTTCGGCCATCTCGTCGTCTCTACGCTACGCTCGACGAGCATGCACGGTGTGCCATGCCTCGCGAGCTGGAGGGCAAGAATCAGCCCGGCCGGTCCAGCGCCGACAATCAAGATTGGAGACTCGTGGAAATGAACTGTGTGGGACATGGTAGAATGGCGCTCGGAATAGCCGGTGATGGTGTAGAAGAGTCCTACCCACGAATCCGCGATGAGGCGTAGAGATATCAACAATGTGTATCCGCGGTCGCTGAACCTAAGATATCGGTCAATGGTTTCGGTATCGAAATATTGGTGTCAGTTAGGTTATCTAGACGCCGGGCTTTCGAGTGCGGTTAGGCTTCGCATGAGATGGGACGGAGGCGGGGTTCGGGAGCTGGCTTCGCTCGCTGGTCGTCTGAACTACTTCGGGCCCTCGGTGGTGTCCGAAGCCGTCCGGGCACTGCAGAATATCAAGTGGGGTAAAAGAAGCCCGTCCGTCATTGTCCGGAAATAGTATCATGGCTGCCGTGATGAAGACATTTGGGCACGTAGAGTTGGGAGGAACTGCCGACAGAGTTATTGGCTTCATGGCGGGGTGCCGCAAGCGTGTCTGCAGCCTCACCGTACTTGATGAGACGTTTAACTATCAGCCGATCAAGCTTCACAGAGTTACGAGGCTGTAACGAAGATCAACATGATGGCGAGGTGGAACGCGAAGTCAAGTTTTGGGATAATCCGGAGGTTCTGCATCGGCCCCACCTCGGCCCCGCTCCGCAAGCGAACGCCGTCCGGAGGCGATGAGACGAACTCCGATATGGAGCGACGACGACGGGATTCGGGACTTGGTATCCAAGAAGCGTCAATTGATACCCGTGTCGCTGGTAGAAGATTACACCTAGGCCTAATCTTTCTTCGTCCCTCCTCCTCCAGTTTGACATGGCCATGTCGACAGATTGGATGATCCCTGTCATCTGCGCGGCCTCTCATAGTGTCGAATCGTCTGCCATGGCCTTCCTCTGGAACATCGTTAGTCATATCGGGACCAAATGAGGTCAAACATGTTGCCAGACTTGGGAATTTGTGGGAAATGACACTCATCAGTTCGGTGATGCTGTCTCGATAACTTGGGCCTCGAGACAATCATGCGTGGTTGGCACAATAGCTAGTGTACTAACAGACAGCCCGGCTCAAACGATTAGCGTGTCGATATAGGGCGCAGCCAGAACGTGTCAGCCCCATTTCCAGTTCCGCCCTTTGGTGACGAGCCCCATCCGCCGTGGCCCCTTCTGTACCAAGACTCCGCCCCGTGTTGTCTTCTCTCACAATTTCAGCGCCTGCACTTTCACATCTGTCACGTTGTGGCCGGTAAATGTGTTATCCATTGGCGCCCTTTCTTCTCTTCGTACGCCCTGTGAAATCTGAACCCGAATTTACGACAGAGCGGCAGCGTGGCCATCGGCATGGATGCTGACGAGCGGAACCTGGCCGTCTATGAGAATGGGCCTGCGCCACAGTTCGGCCATCCAGGCCCAGTCATGACAGACGATGTTGGATATGCCGTACTACCCAGCCTTGATCTAGGCCCAGAGTCTCATATTTCTTTTACACAGGACCAGCTCTGTGCTCTTGACCCTGATTTACTCGGGGAGGTCGCGCCGTCGCCAGGCTCCAGTGCTTCAGGTGGAGTTGCCTTGACCGAGTCTGCTCCGGCGAACAACCTGAATCCATCGACTCCCTCCGAAGCTCGGAGCCAAGCGGCAACAGCAGCAGCAGCGGCGGCAGCAGCAGGACCCTCGAAGATTGGCAGCAGGTTCACGTCCGGTGCCATCAAACTGCTGAGAGCCTGGTTCGACAACCACGAACGGCATCCGTACCCGACTCCGCGGGACGTCGAAAGGCTGCAGAGACAGACCGGGCTCGAGAGACAGCAAATCACCAACTGGTTCGCCAACACGCGTCGCCGCAGGAAGTTCCGGACTTACGCGACACCGTCTCCCCACATCGCAGGCTGGGATGACGACTCCGGCTCCGTGCCGATTGGCACACGGGCGGCTCCCATCGACATCCCCCAGCGACCGCCGACCCCCATGCCCGTGTCCTTCGACCGCATGAACCCCCTCGAGCGCTGGGAGCATTCGCCGCCCGAACACGAACCGGCCTTGGTGTCCGACATCTCCCGGGCCGTTGCCGAGTCCGAGGGAGTCTCCGGCATCCCGCGCCCGTCGCAGTCCGGCTGGTCTTCCGGAAACGCGTCCTCCATCAGCAGCGCGCCCACGTCGCGCTCCAGCAGGGGTTCGCACTCGTCTGCGTACTCTTTCGGCTCCAAGAGGTCGTCCGCTTCGCCCGATCCCGCGAAAAGGTACACCGGCAGACGCCGACGGCGGCCCGCCGCGAACCCCCCAAAGAACCGACGGGTCCGCCTGCTCCAGACTCGGGACACGTATCAGTGCACCTTTTGCACCGAGACGTTCAAGAAGAAGTACGACTGGCAGCGTCACGAAAAGTCTCTCCACCTGTCGCTCGAGGAATGGGTCTGCTCGCCGGACGGCTCCGCTGTGCCTCGCCCCGGAGGAGGGCACGTGTGCGTCTACTGCGAGGAGCCGGACCCCGACGGCGCGCATCTCGACGGCCATAACCAGGGCGCCTGCACCGAGCGGGTGCTCAAGGAACGCACCTTTTACCGAAAGGACCATCTCAGGCAGCACCTGAAGCTCGTCCACGGCACCAAGCAGATGAACCGCCTGATGGACGGCTGGAAAAAGGCTACGCAGGATATCCGCTCCAGGTGTGGATTCTGCACCGAAACGCTGGCGACGTGGACCGCCAGACAAGATCACCTGGCGGAGCACTTCCGGGACGGGCTGACCATGTCGGACTGGAAAGGGGACTGGGGTTTCGAACCCGACGTGCTCGAAACCCTCGACAACGCGATGCCGCCGTGTAAGGTCCCCCATCCCCTTTCTCTGCTCGTGAAGCCAGCCTTGTGACGCTGACCAGCCGAAACAAAAGACCTCATCCAGTTCGAATCCAACTCGCCGGTTCCCTTCGCGGCCAGCCAGGGCCCCGTGGACACGTCGCCCAACGCGTACGAGCTGCTGAAACTCGAGGTCGAGTACTACGTGCGCAACTACTTTGAAAGGGAGGGCAGCCTGCCCAACGACGACGTCCTCAGGTACGAAGGCTGCAGCATCATCTTCGGCGCCGAGTTCGCCGCCCCCCCGCACCAGGCCCCCCCCTCCGCGGCCGCCTCCTGGCTGAGGGACCTCTTCATGGGCTCCGCCGACGTGGCCGGGAGGGCGCGCCTCCGGCCCATGCACCAGCTGGCCAGGGAGCGGACGACGAAGCTGCGCATCAACGGCAAGGCCGACATCTTTGCCGGCTGCGAGCTCGAGTCCCAGCTCTGCCGGTACGCGGCGGCGCACGCCGACCTGGGCCTGGCGCCGCCGTCGGACGGGGACCTCCAGAGGGAGGCGTGCGCGGTGCTCGGCCGGGTCGAAAGCGCCTCCGCGAACCCGTCCCGGAGGTTCGTCGGGTTCCTGGCGCGGCTGGTGTGGGAGTCGGCAGCCTGGCTGGGCCCGCTGCGGCAGAGGGCGGAGCAGCCCGCCGCGGGCACGCTCGCCGACAGCGTGCTCGCGGACCTGGGCCCGGGCGTGGTGAGCGCGGACTTGTTGCAGCCGGGCGGGGCGGACGCGGCTCTCAGAGACATTATGGGTTACGGGCGGTCCATCTGCGAGAGCCAGAGGTCGCCGTCGGTGGGTTACAGCGACAGGGGGACCGACTTGCGGCCGCCGGCGCCTCCACACCCGTACGCCGGGCAGCCGGTGTCCGAGGCCGTCGCCGCGGCGTACATGGTCCAGTTCCCGGACAACGGCGGCAGCCCCGTCGACGTGGGAGACCTGTCGGCGGAGAAGCAGGATCTGTACATGCGGCTGCAGACGGCCAAGACGCTGTTCGTGGGGTCCGGGATACCCCTCCAGGGCGACGGCCGCCCGCACGGCATCGGCGTGCCGCTGTCCCTCAACGACAGCAACCGGTACAGGCTCCTCGCGAGGGAGCTGTCGCGGTTCGTGGCGAGCGCCGTGTCGCCCAACAACCCCAACTGCCACGTGCCCAGCGACGACGAGCTGCGACATCAGGCCAGATGGATCCTCTACGACGAGTAAGTCAGGCTGTATGGGCTGGGATCACACGAGATGCTTGACCCGTCCCTGTGGTGTGAATGCCGGCTGACTGGAGCGCTCGACAGTGACGATCCCTGGAACCAGACGCCGGCAGACATTGCGGAGTGGCTGCAGGAGTTTAAGAATGGCGTTGGACTAGCTTAGAGCATCTGTAGCTAGGTGTATTCCCGCATCAGATGGAAATAGTCTACATCAAAAGGCCATTGACTCGTTCTTCCACCGTCAACAATAGGGGTTGAGAGCTTCCCGACCAAGAATCACTTGGCCCCGAGCCCCTCAAACGAGACGACATTCTCAATCCTGCCCAGCCCGTCCACCTCGACCGCCACCACGTCCCCGTCCCTCAGGAACTGGCCGCGCGAGTACCCCACGCCGCCGGGGGTGCCCAGCATCACCACCGTGCCGCGCCTCAGCGTCGTGCCGCGCGACAGGTGGGCGACCACCTGCGCGACGGACCAGATCATGTCCGACGTCGCCGTCTCCTGCCTCACCGCGCCGTTGACCAGCGTGCGGTACCGCAGCGCGCGCGGGTCCGGCACGACGGCCGGGGACCAGATGGCCGGCCCGATGGGCGCGAAGCCGTCAAACGACTTGCTGTACGAGTACTGGCCCCCCGACGCGTCGGGCACCTGGAAGTTGCGCGCCGTGACGTCGTTGCCCGCCGTGTAGCCCAGCACGTACTCGGCCGCGTCCGACGCCGACACGTTCTTGGCGTCCCTGCCGATGACGACGCACAGCTCGCCCTCGTAGTCGAGCTGGCCCTGGGCGTCTGGGTGGACGGGGATGGGATCGGTGGGGCCGGAGAGGGCGTCTGGCGGCTTGGTGAAGACGATGGGGTATGTGGTGATTGGCAGCTGCGAGAACCGTCAGGCTTCGTTCTAGGATGGTGTGCTGCTGGCTGGGTTTATGCTCACGTTCATCTGCTCGGCGTATTGTGCGTAGTTCAGCCCCAGGCAGATGATTGCCGGAGTCTTTTCCAAGGGACATAGGAGCTGCGTTCTATTCCAGCGTCGATCTTGTTGCGCTTCAATGTGGTGGAGGGCTCACCTTGGTAGCGACATCCCTTACATCCGTACCAATGAAGCCAGTTTCGATATCTCCGTCCAGCCGCTCAATCACGTAACCGCTCCTGCTCCTGCGTACGAGGTTTCCGTGGTAGACGTGTCCGTTGTGCTCGTATCGTACGAGAGCCTGGAAAGCCATGCGGGCTCGGGACTTTTCGACGATGAAAGGCATCAGGGCCCAGACGCCGCGTGGGAGCTGGGGCGAGGCTATATGAAGGGAACGTCAGTGTTCGCCACGGGAGTTGCTCGATATACTTGATGTTGCTGGTGGTCCTTTTGTTCGGGACGAATCACGAGGGTCATGGCGTGCTTATCCCATCTAATATTTCCTACCAAAGGGCCCGGGGACGGCTGGCATTAAGTATGTCAACGTCGTGTGGGATCGCCGGGACGGCCGCGCCCCGAGGATGGATCGAGGGCCAAGAGATCGCCTCGGTCTCAATGCCCGCCCCCATTCGGGGACCTGACGAGGCTTGGATAGAAAAGACAGCAACGGGCTTGAACCCCTCCACTTTCCGCCCCCCCCGCGGGTCAAAGTGTGAAGTGACGTTGCTTTGCGCGGAGAGAGCAAGTCGAAGCAGGGACCCCCAGACCACGGGGACATCGGACAAGTCGAGGTGATGACAGGACGCATGGACTGCCGCGGTGCGTCTCGGTCGTTGCTCCGAGAGTCATACTACTTCGTATGTAAAGAAGGGGTGCTCCCTGGGGCCGGCAAATCCGACGATCTGGGTAGAGTTCCGTGGAAATCGGCGTCTACAACGCTCAAACTGTAAAAAGTCTGTCCCGCGCCGTTCCCTGGGAGTATTTTCCCCGGGGAATCCTAAATCCCTCTTCTCCAAATCTTCCCTGGGGCAACGTTGGCTTCTAACTCGGCGGGAGTAGCGTGTGACGCCTCCTTCACCATGGTTGCGTCGAACTGTAGGCGGCGACCGAGCGCTCCGTTCTACCAGGCCTAGCCCCTGGCTGCCCAGATCATTGGTGATCAAACGACTCTACGCTTCGCTCCCGCAGACTGGTAGCTCGAGAGATGGAGCTTGCATGCGCCTTGCTTGGGATCTTGTGGACGTGGTACATCAGACGAAGGTCCGGTCCCAGCTCCGGCTGCCGGTGGGGGAGGGGAAGGGAAGACTGCTGCTGCATGGTTTATTTTTACCACGCTGCGTCAAAATCACCATCGTCATGGATTCCAGTCCTCCCGACGCGGGATGGGAATCAGGCGGAAGACTCTGATGCGGACAATGGCCGTGAACGAGATGCGCGGGCGGCCTCCGAGTCCGCCTCCAGGCCAGAGCCAGGCGTAGGGCTGGCGTACGCCTGCAGCCGCGTTTCAAGCATTGCGGTAGACTGTCCTTCTTTTCAACTAGTAGACATCACGCAACGGAACCGCTTGGCATCCGGTGCGTGCGCCAGCGTCCAAGAAGCTTGTTGCAGTAAGCTTGAAGCCCAGGTGGGCAACCCGTCTCCATGAAGGGAGAAGCGAGTGTTGTCATCACCGAAGCACGCGCTTATTCACGGCCGTGAGAGAAAGAAGAGACTCTGCTCATCAGTTCAGTGGCCTCTTTCCGTACATATTCTCGAGTCTTGGGTCTACTCTTGATGTCAAGAGTCTGACGGACGTGGCTGTCCTCAAGCGAGGACAGACTAGAAAGCCATGCTGTCCCCAATCTCTCGCTCATGTCGTTCACCAGTACTTTTCTTGTCTAAATTCTAGGGCTAACCAAGTTCTGGACCGAGATAGCCTCACCTCGCCCTTCGGAGTAGACTGAGGAGGTATCGCCGAAGCTACACTACTAGCGCGTTTCGTCAACGTTGATCGACTCGCCGCAGTCTCATTTCCACTCAAGCTAGGACTTTCACTCCGAGGAAAGCCCCGCCTCTTGTCATCTGTTGTGTCCTGGAACACGACCGCGTGCAGACCTGCAATGTGTACAGCTGTTACTGAAACTCTGTACGACAGTCGACGCCGTGTATTCGAGCCAACAGCCTGGCTAGTGAGTATTCTTAGCTTAGACGTACGTCTCTACGCCTGTCCGCTCAGACTACCAAAGTGCCACGCTCCATCTGCAAAACCCAAGCATGATGTCCCCATCAAATCTGCACGCACAGTCGTATGTCCGTCTTCACACATGCAGCGCATGAAGCTTGGGCCAGCTTTCGGAAACGAAACGCCCTCCCGGGAAACAAACTGTCGAAGAAACAAGACGTGACGGGATAGAGTTTAGGAGATTGGGATTCGGGCCGCCGAGGAGCGCCGACTCCGCTTCGTTTGCTTACAGGGACTCGGCAGCAAGGGGGGAGGTGATGCTGAATTCACATAGAGGTGCAGGGCGGATATAGCGACAGAACGGTCCTGAGGTTGAAGCCACGATTCCACGGGGAAATCTTCCCCATGATCCGTCCGTTTCTTCCGCAAATGTCGCTGCGTGTGACATCGACATGGACAGAATTAATGTCCGTTGAGCGGAGAGTGTTTACTCATCAGCGCGGTTCTGAACGATGTCGTTTACGGCTGTGGGCTTCGGGCCGCGCGGGGCCGGCGGATTATCTTTGCCGTGCCGCCTTGATGCATTATTGCATACTACACAGGATATCCCATCTCATCTCCTCACTCTGTGGTTGTCTCTGCTCTTCGAGTACGGGACCAACGGAAGCCAGATCTCCTCAGCGCAATATCCCCCAGCTCGTATACTCTCACGGCGTCCGCGGGCGACGCATACACGACGTGATCGCTCAACAGCAACAAAAGCAGAATGAAGGTAATCATCATCGGGGCGGGGTTGGGCGGCCTCGCCTGCGCAATCGCCTGTCGGCGGGAAGGGCTCGAGGTCGTGGTGCTCGAGAGGGCGAATCGCATCGTGCCGGTAAGTCTGACGGAACTCCGCCTTCCTTGTGCTATGCCCGCGGTGGCGAGGCTGACGATGGGGGCTTCAGATCGGGGCGGGGATCCAGGTACCCCCGAACGGGACGAGGGTCGCCCGGCAGCTGGGGTATCTCGACAAGATGATGGACCGCGGCGTGGTCATTGACAAGATCGAGATGCGGCGGTACGCGAACGGCGAGCCGCTGTACAGCCTGTCCGCGGAGCACTGCGAGGACGAGTACGGGGCGCTGTGGATGGTGATCCACAGGGCCGACTATCATGCCGCTCTGTGGACGACGTGTCAAGAGATTGGGGTGGACCTCTGCCTGGACATGGAGGTTGAGAGCATCGACTTTGAGAAGAATGTGGTCTGGCTGGAAGATGGCGATGATATCGCTGGCGATGTCATCATCGGAGCCGACGGTGCGTGCATTCTCATCCGGCTGTTGCGTTTGTGAGCTGTGCTTTGCTGACCAGCCAGGACTGTACTCGGTATGTCGAAGTCAGCTTCTGGGCCGGCCGTCGCCTGCTGTTGAGCAAGGCGACCTTGCCTACCGCGCGACGTTTGGGCTGGAGTATTTGCAGCAGCTCAAGGACCCTCGCGTCGACGAGCTGTGCTCCCGCAAGCAGGTGACGGCATGGATCGGCCCTCAACGACATACCGTACTCTACCCGGTAAAAGGTGGCAAGGAGTTCAACCTGGTGCTTATAAGGCCCGACAACATGCCGCCCGGAGTCAAACGCGCCGAAGGGGACATTGGGGAGATGAGAGAGAGCTTTGTCGGATGGGACGAGACGTGGGTTTCCCTGTGCTGTCCTCGCTGGCTGCCCTACGCTAATCAAGACAAACCAAGTCTTACCAAGCTCATTTCCTGCATAACAAGGGTCCAGAAGTGGAAGCTCAGCACGCATCCAGAAATGGAGACGTGGACCAAGGTGAGTCTCGGCCAAAGTCACATCGTGAACCCCATCTGATCCTTGCCAACGACACCAGGGCTGCTTGGCTCTCCTTGGGGACTCTTGCCATCCGAGTCTGCCGTATCAAGCCCAAGGCGGCGCCATGGCGGTAGAAGACGGCGCCGTACTCGGGAAACTGCTGGGCTTGCTGAAGGATTCCACCGAGAATCCGACAGAGTCGGTGCCGGGCATCCTCCGCCTGTACGAGTCTTTGCGAAAGTCGCGGACGACCCTCAACGTCCAGGGTGCCAAGTCGAATCAGAAATGGTACCACGCGTCGGATGGACCCGAGCAGGAGGCCCGAGATGCAGAAATGGCTGGCCGGAGCTTGGGGGAGGGGCTGACGCCGAAGGGCTGGCGATGGATCGACAAGGACTACCAGAGAGAGCTACTCGGCCACGATTGCGTCGCAGAGGCTGTCGAGGCCTTTGCCAAGTGGAAGCAGGGTCAGTAATCGTGAGCTCGTTTCTTGATCCAGTTGAGAGTTTCTCAAAGACGTCTTGGCCTGCTCTTGCTGGATAGTCTGGAAGATTTGATATGCCAGACCGTGAAGACAATTGCAGCGTACTCTTGGAGATTTTCAGTTATCTCATGAGATGATATATAGTAGCCTACATTCTGGTTCCCTTTAGAGTCAAAAGGCGAGAGATATTCACGTGTAACCCCTGAGCCCTCTACGCATCAGGCCGATGGATGTATTACCTCGCAGCCTAGTTGCGTGCCAGGTGAAATTGTTGAAACACGTAGCTCGTAAGGACATTGTTGAGCGTCAGATCTTTGATGAGGCAGCTTAAAATTTGTTGTAGTATCATTACAACCGGGCACGGTAAGCCAGTATTGGAAAACATTTCTCGCTATATCAACCAAAGGGCTCCCAATATGTATAATTTCTGAATCAAGAACGATGTGTCCAAGAGTACAGCTTTAAGTGGATCGTCGGGGGGCGGTCATGTTCTGGTCTCGTGAAGCAAAGCCTGGATTCGGGACTCGAAGATAGAAAGGAGATAAATGCAACAGGAAATACCCCATCGTCGACACCTGACTCCCGGGCTAGCCTACCGCACATGTCTTGTCCAAAGGGTGGCCTGCGTCCTAGGAGCAAGGCCTCGATTGCTTGAGACAAGTTCCATCTTGATTCACAGCTGCAGCCGTGACCAGACTCGGATTTGCCAACCTATTTCCTGCAACCTCGCAGCCCTATTCCGTCTCTCTGCGGTCTTTTCAGCTAAACAGGAATGGGTGGTAGGGATTGGTGTTGCATCAAGAGCAAAGCTCCGATTACCCGTAGGCCCTTGACCGGATCACGTTGCGTCGAGGCACGGTGTGCCAAGTATCTGCTTGCTTATTGTGTTGGTTCTATCTGGCTTAACGGTGCTTCTAAATGCAATACTCCCACTCAGTTTGACAGAATGCCTTGTGCAAAGCAGCAGACACGGCTGCAACAACCACCGCATCCGGAACCCGGTGATACGTTGTAAGGGATGTCGTTTTCCATTCAAAGGAAGTAGACAGAAAGAGAAGGTATAGCACCCCCCAGTTCCTAATTCGAACAATCGATTGGTGGTCTCAGCTCGTACGACGGGGCAATTTCGTATTTGCGAGCCACCAGGAAGACGAGAAACACCACCACCGAGAGGGAAACAGACCAACACCGATCACAAAAGTCTCGGCACAAAGACTTAATAACTTTCGTTTCCCGTACGCCTCAAGTGGCCAGTATCATCCGCATCATCGTCATCCATCTGGCCACAGTACGACAACGGTCTCCAGGCGCCCGCCAAACCTCGCCCGTTTCTTCCCCTCGATCTCTACACCACCCACGACCACCATGAACGGGTATGGCCCCATCGGGTTCCTCCTCGACCGTAACGAGAACTTCGTGTCCACTCCGTACTTCTTCGAGCAAGGCATCTACCCCAAAATGGTCGAGCCGATAGCCGAGACCTGGGTCACGATCCAGGTAGGCTACTACGACGGCCTCAACGCCCCGGGCGGGTACATGCCGGGCATCGCCCTCTGGGACGAGGACGGCAACCGCATGGGCCGCTACAAGGGCAGGACGCAGATCGGGCTGTGGGAGGGCGACAGCAGGGTGATGAAGATCCGGCACGACGACGGCAGGTCCCGGAAGCCCGGCTACGTCCTCGTCGCCGGCGGCTCCGACGCGCTCTGCGTGGCCATGGTGCAGGTGTCGACGCACGACTTCCACGCGGCCCTGTTCGGCGACACGGGCTACAAGTGCGGGCAGTCGTGGTACTGGAGCAAGACGACGGCGGCCGCGAGCGCCGGCCACCGGTCGCGCTGCGTCTGGCTCCACGGCAACGCCGAGACGGACAAGAACGCGCGGTCCCTCAGCTTCCACGTGGGCGACATGGTCGGCTCCGCGGACAAGATCGACCTGTACAACCGCAACAGCATGTACGTGTGCAGCTGCACGCGGCGCTTCGCGTACTGGAGCAACATGGCGCCCAAGGGCGTGCCGCCCTTTTACAAGCCGCCGCTGCTGTACAACCCGGACGGCCAGGACCCGAAGCGCGAGGGCGCGGACAGGGAGCCGGACCTGGCCTTTGACTACGAGAGGTACGACATGGACGTCTGGGTCGAGCAGGGCGAGCCGGGAAACGTGTCCAAGATTGACGAGAGGGACGAGGAGGATGGCGGCGGGAGGAACAGGACGGAAAAGAGGCGCCTGGGCAGCAGACGACGGCAGGGTTCCAACATGAACCCCGACCACCTGGTTGTCACGGAGATCGCCGGCCAGACGGCGACGGCCATCTGCGAGGACGGCAACTCCCAGGGCTTCGACATTGTGTCGTACATTGACAACAAGTTCTGCGACCTCTCGGAGCGGAAGCTCTACGACATCTGCACGGGCAAGGTCACGAGCGACTGCTTCGACGCGGACACGTACACCATCGTGGCGAGCATCAACGCCCGCGGGGAGCGGAGCGAGGTGCCAAGGGGATACAAGACGAAGGACCACTGGAAATGAGTTGGTGAGAAATGGGAGAAGAGAGGTATGGGCAGGCGTCATCTGTGGAAGAGCAAACTGACTTCGGTTTGTACACTCGTTTTGCGTGGGTTTTCTATTCCGTCATGTACATGGGTTTTGTTTTCTTCTTTTCTTGAGCTTCATCAGCCGGCAGCTTTGCAGTCCATAGTGAACGGTGACTCTCGGCCTTTACTCGTCGACTTTACCCATGTTGAACTGTTTCCAGGAAGATGGAGGGAATGATGGCTTCCTCAGGGCTGCGTGTCTGCACTTTTCCCGCGACTCTGGTAGACCCATGAGCTTTTCGCAGCCAGTGCGACGCTGATGATGGCCATTTGCATTCCCGGTAGGCTGAAGCTAAAGGTCACAATTTCTCAAGCATCTAGAACTAAGCAAGCAACCTGCGGTCCTGCCACGCGGCCGTTCATTCGGCGCGTTATCCTTCCTCCTCGCATGACGGGTCGTGTCCTAGCAGTGAATTATCAACCAGTCAGATGACTTGTGCCTGATCAGCGCTTACATACGGGATGACTTCCTCGCCCTAGCTTTCCTGGAAACGATTTGACTCGACACGGGGGAACTCACCAGGTCCAAACACGTTAGGATCGATACATTGATAGCTATCTCTCATTTCTGTAGGTAGCATTATGTGGCTATTCTTAGTTAGTGGAATACTCTGCGTACCCAATTACGATAATAAACGACCTTGACCTACTATATAGTCTACATTACTTTGGTAGAATTGTAGGTTATTAGAAGAACTATGGACTTCAGCTGGTAAACAATTTAGATAACACATGATTCGTAAACCTCTGTACGCCTGTAACAATAGATACTAACTTCGCGGTTTAAACTTCAGGCGGAAGGGCGCCGCTCGAAGCGCCTGTCGCGGAACCTCTAACCGCCTCCCGAGCATGGGTAACGCCGGGTCGTCGCAACACGCGTAAATGATTGGGGTCGAAAAGGTTCAAGGCACATGCCAGTCCCGGACGACAGCCCGACCCCCCGAGAAGGCCGGGCAGGGCGATGCGGCGTGGCGGGAGGCGTCCGCCTGACCGGGGACGAGTATTCGAACGCTGTGATGCCATTGGGTATGGTTCTCACCGGGAACATTATCAGCTACACCTTGTCTTTGTCAAAATCTTCTGTAAAGAAGCTTGCTGCGGTGTCGATTGTTACGCTTTTCTCGGCCAAAGTGTAACCTCGAGTCGTAAGCTGCCGCGTATTGCCCGTCAACTCTTTGAACCATGACCGTAAAAGCATAGGAGTTTTATAGCGATTTTGTGGCAAAGATAGAAGTTTAAGCGCGATCCAAAGAAGGGGAGGGTAACGAAAATCGTATCTGATGGTCTTGAGCCATCCTCGTCTCGAAAGCTACCATCTTGTGAAGAAGCTTGCAGCTATACAGTTTTGATGCGCCGCAAAATTAGATAGAAGCCGTGACACGTCAGTGACTCTGCCGATCGACCTCAAAAGTGGCATACGACAACGGCGTGTTGCTGACGTGGCCGGCAGAGACGCCGCGGTGGTGTGGATGCTGTTAGTTGCAATGACTTTTTGCAGAGCGGCTTGACGAGTCTCTTTGAAGAAGAAACCTATATGTTAGCAAGATCCTCACAACAGTCTACTCGGCCACGACATCTTCCAAGAACAGTCTACACATTTCAAGGCTGATACTTTTCAAAGACTCTTCACAGGCCCAAATGGTTGTCCTTCGCACTCTATACCTTCTCGCGTCCGCGCTTGCAATGTGGGCGCAAGTTGTCACGTCCGTGGAGATATTTTCCGAGCAGCGTCGGGGGACCATGTCGTACACGTGCCCCTGCTTCTACGGACTCCTTCACCAAAACATCCAGTTCAAGGCCGAGGGACGGACCAACGAGCGCGGAGACCCTGAGGTCTACATCACCGTCACCCAGTTCCAGCTTTTCGTCGAGCCGCAGTCACTCGTCGTTCCCCGACCGGGACCCGGCCTGAGGAATGACGTGTCCTTTGGCTTCATTGCTCGATTCTGCCCCGGCAGGGGTTATCAAGTTCGCAAAGACCAGCTCTGCCATGTAAGAGCTGATTTCAAAGTGTCGTATTTCATCGGCGAGGTTGAAAACGGTCCTTTTCGAAGAAACACCTACAGGGGCGGAATCGTCAGTGCTACGGTTGCTGTGACCTTGAAAGCATACTGCGTTGCCACATCTGACACCGTTTGTACGGCTCCTGGAACTGTGGCTGCAACACATAATTGTCAGCTGCAAAACAGTTTTACGCTGAATACGTTTTAACTTGGTTGTTGGTCCACTTGTACTACCAAGTAAATAGTCTCCACAACACAAATCTACAGTGATAACCAAGCACCGCATCAATTATAGACTACATGCTTTCAGCACTGTCACTTTGCGTCCCTGAAGTGCTTCCGAGGCGGCGCTGGCGACGGTACGTGATTGACATTTGGACGTGCGACATTTGCAAAAGCAATGCCGATTGCGCTGGGACGACCGACGGCCCGGCTTGCAACACGGGGAACGGGAATTGTGGGCCTTGTGCCGGAACGCCGACTGTTCCGGCTCGGCTAGCGGTCCGGTCTTCTTCCTCAATTAACTCTGTCGATCCAACCGCCTCTTCATCTCCGTCTTCAATCTGCTCAGTTCCTCCAATTGACCCTTCGTCATCGAGCGACTTGATCTCTTCCGTCTAAAGGCTCCTGTGGTTTTTCGACAATCTGCACTTTGGAATACCACCGCTCAACATACCCTCGTATATCTCCTCCAGCAGCGGCGACCACGATCAATGCCCTTTTGCCCAGCGAAGGAGTCCACAGAAAGAAGCATCTACACCCAGTTCACACTAGGCCTTGTCCAGGCGTGAGAGGGACCAAGAAGCAACGGCTTCCCGCAATCACCACAGAGGTGGAGAATATCGCTAGCCCCCAGCACAGTCGTGCGTCTTTGGACCAGCTGCAGGGAATCGAGGAACAGGATCATGGGTGTTTTTGGAGGATACAGGCAAGTACTGCTAGTACCTAGATCCGGAGACCTACTTGGGCGGCATATCCGTGTTGGAACAACTAGACATCATGAACAAGCAAGCAGCAGAGGCGGGAAGGCTTTCGCCAAGCAAATAAGCGGCAAATCCACTGCAAGATGTGAAGACAACCTGGCTCGAGATGGATTCAACAGGTGGCTCATCGAAGGAAAGAAATTGACCAATGTTTGCGGGATCCTCATATTGAACTAAAACAGGTACCTAGATTTACTAGTTTTCTTATCCGAATAGCCTCAAATGACTCTTCTTACTCATTTTGCTCGCTCGCTGATTTAACTTGAAAGCTACATTCCTATGAATTATCATTTCATTCCAATTTCCCAAGGAGCGTTATCAACCTCTACGTCACGTCTTGCCTCATTTTCAGCCTCGAAAAGTCGCCATCATTTTCACTCTACGCTGCTCCCTTTCCATTTGTATTTAAGTAATAGGTCCACAGAGAGTATACGCACCTGTTGCCGTCCCTTGGTATGTAAAGACATTCTCGAGTTTAGACAATTTCCCGGTCGTGGGCACGAAGCCTCTACAGCTTGTAGGTTTGCATATGGCTACCACAAAGCTAGGTAAAACCCACAGGCTTCGAATAAACATTTTATAAGCTTCCAATAATAGCAGCACCGTGGATGCTGTGGCGTCAAAATTTTCAAGTCGTGGGGGTGCCCAAACTGTGGGAGCAACCTTTATGGTCAGTGAGAGGGTATTTAATGAAGGGCAGCTGTGGATACCTAGAGACGACAAAAGGGTCTCTCCAGCATCCCACAATACCCTAGACTACCTACCATAACCTCCAGTCACACTGCAAATCACAATGAAACCAGGCTTCTTGTCGAGTAAGGCTTTTCAGTCGAGTGGGCGCCTGCATCATCTGACCAGCAAACAGATCTCCTGCTGTCCTCCAAGCCCCCTGGGCCTCCCCATCATGGTCTTATCAAGGCAGACATCAGAGCCGACACCAACCGCGACGGGATAATTGACTTGTCTGGCCAGTCGGACGCGGCAGACAAGGTCGTTTGGACAGAGGACCGAGGGGCCATCTTTCTCCCCAACATCGGTGACACTGATAGACGGTGTTCAAAGTTCACCAGCATGTATCTGGATACATGTCGACTAAGCCAGGATTGCAACGAGACGTACATCGATCTCCTTTTCGACAAGTGCAACGATGCACAAGGCACCATCCTACGATCTCCCGAACACCTGGCACACATCAAAACAGTCCCAATCGCCAACGTGCCTAGATTCGTAACGGGATCTATCTCGATTCTGGACACGGATGAAAAGGTGCGGCAAAGGGTCCGCGTCTTTCGTTGGGAGGGAGACGACGACGAAGACGAAGACGCATATGTAGCCGCAAAGGTAAACGATGATGATGATGACGACGATGATGATGATGATGATGATGACGACGACGATAACGACGACGACGACGACGACGACGACGACGACGACGACGACGAAGAAGAAGAAGAAGAAGAAGAAGAAGAAGAAGATGGAGGCGGAGGCAGCTGGGTCTACACCGACTCGGACTACAGGTTCGATAGCGAATCCCTCAAAGGGGGTCTGCTGTTTGGCATCGACGCTCGCGACATCCGTCGACCTGGCATCTGGGACGGCAGGGTGACGATCCGCTTCACCATCAGGCACGGCAACACCGTCATATCGACCGACGACGTCATGCTCCGAGTCGCCCCCGTCCTGACCCACCACCATCTGCAAGACGTCGAGACGGTCTTGGCCGCGAACAGTCGTCCGGGACAGAACGCGCTGGAACGGTTCAACGAACACTTTGAGCGCGTGTTGAAGTGGGCCCGAGTCGAGGAAGAGACATTCTTCGTCGACTCGCCGACGGAGCGGACTAGCGCGTCTGTCCAGGATTTCGTCGAGCCTGGGTACGTGTCCATGCCCACGGGGATTGGCATCGTCAGTCTGCGCATCATGATCTGCTCTGCCCAGGCGGCTCGGTCGGACGGCGTCAAAGTGTTCACGGAATTCCGCAACACGGGGATCGGGGCCGTTCAGCACCGGGGAGACAGGCCGGCTACCGAGCCTTCCTTCATCGAGGCCATCAACGGCGCCGGGAATATTGAAACCATCCCGCCCTACATACACAAGCGTGAATCCTATCCTGCTGGACGCATCGTTATCGGGGGCCACGGCTCTCACGTGCCCGACTTGTTCCATCTCCTCCTCGCCCAGGAGACGCAGCAGCCGATTCTCCTCGAAACCGACTGGTTGCAAGTCAGCCAGGTTGATCAGTTCCTCCAGTTCCTCCCCGCCAACAACAGCCGAGGTTGGGCTATGCAGGTAGACGACCCCCGCGAGGGGATCGAACTGTTGACCATGATCCAGACCCTTGCGGAACTCTATAGAAGTGAGATGGACGTCAGCGAGCTCGAGGTAGCCATACAGAGGTGGGACACGGTAAGCGGCGCCTGCAACCAAACCAAACAGGCATGCCGTCGGGTGGACAACACCTCTGTCGCCGAGCTTCTCGCCGACGACGCCCTCATCAAGGCCAACTTGGAAGCGGCCGACAAGATTGAGCGGAACATTGTAACCATCAAGGAAGCAACGGGTCTCTCGGAAAAGGAAATCATCCGGGTCCCGGCCTTCTACAAGTTTGCTGGCAAGTCCCACGATGCTTCAAAGCTCACTTCCTTCTTCCCCGGCGTCGTGAACAGTCTCGTCCTCTCCGGGTCCGATGTTTTGGTGGCGCCAGAGCCCTGGAATTCTGCGCTTGCCGAGATCATGGAGGACTTGTATAAGAAGATTGGTCTGGATGTTTTGTACATTGACGACTGGCGCTCGCATCATGTAAGCGGTCGCGAAGTTCACTCTGGAACGAATACGGTTCGCGACATGTCGGATCCGTGGTGGAAGACGTCGTGACGGTGAACGACAAGCAGCCGTTCGCCTTTCAGCGGGAGCTCCGGGCTGTAGACGGATCCCGAGGTTCGCGAGGCTTGATATAGGGATGGCCGGTCATAGGACAATAGGATGCGTTGGCCACTTTTGTCCGCGTGTCTGGCTGCGCATCCACGTCCGCAAAGTAGACAACAGGTCATGGACTCCGATCTTCAATGGAATTTCGGCTTGGAATACACCATTGCCAATGTGCATCGCCAAGGATCTCCTTTGAAGTTTGTAGATTGACTTGAAGTTCGATCCCGAGGCCATGAGTCTATGACGTGCAACTCTCTCAGTTTCAAGGGACGCTCGCCCATCGCCAGCAAGTATCGGCTCGCTTCACCGCTCCCCCCAAGAGGTGTTTCGATGTGATCTGAACCCATGTTAGTGGGGTTTAGCTCGTGGTTCTGATAATGACGATCTTCCGCGTCGCCAACTAACGACTGCGGATCCGCAGATCGAAATTCTCCGAGCGTTAGAGTGCCAGTTTAGACATTCTCCTGACTGGTGACTGGTCCGGAAGAGCCCGCAGGCCGTTTTCTCTGGCGTCGATAGTACGCCAAACGGTGCGTCCATCTTGACCGAGCTAGGCGTTGTTGGGTCATAGGGAGCTGCTCCCCTCGATAGCTCGTGTAGCGCGTTATGGCAGCTCATAGAATCGGTGAAGCTTAGATTGCCATCGTGAAGCTGCTCTTGACAGAATTATTTCAAGTGTCCCAAGTTCGGAGAAGAGGCGGAGCTTCCGGGGGCACCCTCGGTCTGTCAGTCCCGCGCGAAGTGGAGAGGCAAAAATCCCTGAAGCCACGCCGCCAATCCGAATTCATCCTGATCACCTTTCAAAAGAGGAAGTGCTCAGTGGGATCATCCTATCCGTCGAGTTTCTCAGAGCAATGAACCCTGTCGGTGGATGTTGTCTCCGGAAAGTGAGAACTGGAGAAGAGCCTCGCGATGAGGTCTTGACGAAGTCGTCATGTACGAGAAGGCCATCTCTCGTCTGCAGCTATCCTTGTGGTACTTAAGACAGACTGGACTCATCGAAATATTTCTGTTTCTTTTCTCCATCATCAGCAACCTCACCTAGTCACTCCTTTTTCGAGCCTTTTTCAAACGTCAACGTCACTCTATAGCCAACTCATACCACACTCTTTACCCTAATCTCTAGTCTTAATACTTCAACACCGCCGTCAACATGCGTTTCATCAACCTCGGCCTCGTCGCGCTGTCCACCCTTATCGCAACCTCCCTCGCCGCGCCCGCCGCACACGACATCGCCTCCCCTCGCGAACTCGTCAGCGCCCAAGTCGACGTCGACGTCCTCGACTCCCGCGCCGCGCAGCAGCAGCAGCAGCAGGTCGTCCTCTCCAAGATCCAGACGACCGTCGTCGAGGTAAAAAAGCACACCTCCGTCATCAACTCCACCGTCGCGGGCGTCTGCGGCACCTGCATCGCGGAGAAGAAGGAGATCGTCATCGCGCTCGTCAAGGGCGAGGTCACCATCATCGTCGGCCTCGTGCACGCCCTCGCCGGCGACGTTGTGGAACTGCTGTCTGGCACCGTCGAGGTTGTCGAGGAGGAGAAGCAGAAGATCGTGGCCGTTGTGATTGAGTTGATTCTCGAGATTGCGTACACCTTGAAGAACGTCCTCAAGGTTCTGAGCATCGGTGAGTTCAACCCAACGTGAAAGCCGATCCGACTGTGTGGTTAGTGCTAACGTAATGTCCAACGAAAGGCATCTTTGAGCTTCTCGGTCCTTTCGTGTTCGTCCTGCTCACCGTCGTCGGCCACCTGCTCTGCGCCCTCAACGTTTTGGTCGACGGTCTCCTGCAGCTTGTCTTCGCTTTCCTCGGCGGCGTCGTCGGCCTGCTGCTCGAGGTTCTGCGCGGTCTTCTGCCTACTGTTCTCGGCCTTTTCGGCGGCGTCCTCGACAAGCTTAACATTGGCGGCCTCATCTGCGGTCTCCTCAACTAAGTGTAGTTCGTCTCATCAGCTTGCGGACGAATTCGACTGGTACCGCTTTATAGTCTACTGAAGACCGCTGAAGCAGTGCGCGGCAGCTTGTAACTAAGTCTTATAGACCAGGGCTTCTTCTTTTCTAGAAACAAATTAAGTTTTGCCGCATTCTCGCTTGAACCTCACTTCGTTGACTTGGCCTGGCAAGCTCTTGAGCTCCATCTGTGGTCCAAACAGGTGTGCTCCTTGTCTCCAGAAGAAGTGAGCCCGCGGTTTATAGTCTCCTACCGTAGCTGCTTTCAAGTCAGGCACGTCCATACATGCGGTCCAGACGACGTCCTTTTGGTGCCATAATAACCTTGATAGAAATGTACGGTCTGCATCCAAGGTGCCGCAGCGGTGTTGGGAGGGGAGGGGGGCTGGGTGCTTGAGATCAGCCCTCAGGCTGCGAATGGGATTTGAGGTTACTTGCGTCTGAGGTTATATGCATTTTACATTGATCATGTGTACGTACCTTTCTTTACGTTTGTTCTCTACTAAGTATACATATCCTTAGTCCACCTCACTTGCTTTTCCGCCTGAGTATGCACACACACTTTCGTGCCTCCCATTTTCAACTCGACATATTTACTCCCCTGCCGCCCCTCAGTTTCGCTTCTTGATTTATTCTACGAGTGGAACAAGCCTATGCTCCGGTAGTTTTGCTGGAGACGCCTCTCCCTTAACCCATGGCCCCCAGTGTCCACGGTGTCGTATTCGCTGCTAGATTATGTCTACTATTATAGGTTTACTCATAGTTAATCTAGGAATCCAAAGTAAGATCTATAGGATGAAATGAGCCAGCCTATTAACCTGGCCTATAGATTTCTTCCAAGCCTCCTCTACAAGAATAGTGCAGCTCCATGTGGAACTCGTAGAAGAACCACTTGAAGATATCACAGCTTAGGTAAGAAAAATGTTTAGTATTGTTTTCAAGTAGGAACAAAAGGGGGAAAACATGGGTGTAGATGTGTGACTGCTAGTAGTACCTCAAGTGAGGGAGAGAGGTAGAGATTGTGCAACCTCAACAGGGAGTGCAGCTAATCAGCACTAGATGGGATAGATAGAGGCAGGTTATCGTACAAATAGTTTTGGGGCTGTTATCGTAATTCTTAGTATACACACAGTGCGGCTTCAATTGCTGAGGAACTCATGCATGTACGTAGAGGAAATGTAGTACAAAGTCGAATGTATAGAATTTGGAAAAAGTGTTCCGCCTGCTACGAATGCACGCCGTCGTCCTTTGCCTGAAAGAAATCCAGCCCCAACTCGACAAGAGTCTCCATCTCAACGGTCGGCGCAACATTCGTACTGGGTAGTTGTTCATTAGACGGTTGAGCTGTGATTTTGATCAAGTGGAATACGTACCCGCAACGTCCCGGAGCAGAGCGACCGGCTTCCTCGAGGAACGGGAGGGTTTTCGACCCAGCTCAGCTGACGCCCGGCTCTTCCGCTCTGGCACTTGGGCACGGGCGGTGAGTCCTTGGGGCACGATGGGAACTCATTCTCGAACCTTTGGGTCCTGATGAGGCAACCGTTCTGGCGGCCCTCCAGTTCTCCGGCAGGGAGACCGTAGGCGGATTGGAGCATGAGTGCCGCCGTGGCGGCGAGGGTGATCAGGGTGTTCGTCAACATGTCTAAATATACTTTTTACGCAACGTCTTGATGGCAGAGGAGGGGATCCGGGTGTGGGGGTCTCTCAACAGTGATGCCGGGGCGCTGGTAGCCCTAAATACTCTAACATCCTTCACTCTTTTACCTGGTGATCATTCTCGAAAAGTCACCGTGATGAACGTGTAAGAAGTAGATTGATACCGCCATGGCTGTTAATCTCATGGCGACTTAGGGTATCATGGCTCAGCTACAATAGAGCACAACGACCATTTGGTTGCTTGGGAGTCAAAAGACTGTCACAGCGGCGATGTTCGGCATCCTTGTATGCTGATTACTATACACTCGTGTAAAATTGCGCAGAATAAAGTGCCGGTACTTCGGCAGGTATGGACTTGGCTTAGGCAGGTCCACATTCAAGATCCCTCAAATGAGTCAAACCACGCTGTAACAATGGGAATACACACGCTCGAGCCGGGCCGTAGCCTGTACAGTGCTTGCGCACTTGCCGACCGTTATTGTAACGATACCCGGGGCTGCCCATCTCAATACAGCGGGTAGGCCGAGAGCTCCAGCGTCGTTGAATCGAAGGATACGATCCCGTGAAGGCCCCTGCCCAACTACGATTCGAGCCTAGCAGCCGGCGGCTACATTCTATGGTGAAACGCTGCTTTTGAAGGTAAATATACTACGGCCGAAGTGAGTCTATTCTGTGAGGGACCCTTAGAGGCGTGATTAGTTCACAGGTTGACGTCCGCCGAGGCGGTAGAATCGGACGAGACGGACGTTAGGCCCCAACGAGCTACGTGGCTCAAGCCGTTAATCGCTAGGGGAAGACCTTTGTGCTGTTCTTTCCCATTTCGAGGCGTACAATGAGTGGTAATTTCCGCGTCCCGGACTTGGGCTATATACGATCAACAGAGAAAAGGAGCAGCATTAATTATGGAGCAGCAGCCTACGGCTCCTGTCAATACAGCGCCGCCTCTATGCCTCGTTGAGATAGACGGACCCTGTCTCCTGCTAGGCCTGTCATGGCACGTGGAGTGGTATGGTAGTGCTAAAAGGACCTGACGCTGCGTGCGGCCTTTATCTATAGCCAGCTTCAGACAGATCTTGCGTCAAACAGATTCCGCAGTCAGCTCTTGGGTAAGCTATTTGAATGGCATGTGTTGGAAGTTGACATGGCGGCCCTGAGAAGGACATTTGATGAGTTCATTCCTCGCTTACCTCTGGATATCGGAGCTACGTCTCCTGAATCTGCTGGTCCCTTTTACTGCATTTGCTTACACGCACGGGCTACATGCGAACCCTATTATCCTGTGGTCCAGTACGTTACAGAGTTTTTTCCTATACAGAGATATTCTACTAGGTGTTGTGTAAGGCTACCTACCACGGAGGGGACTGAACACATAAAACTCTATACCCTAAAGACAAGGTCTATCCCAGGACCCTCTACACTTTGGTCTGCCGTCTGGCCTATGTCATGTCCGCCTAGGCCGTTGTATGAACTTCAATTAGGAGAGAGCGGCTACGCCTGCCATGAATCCTTTTTGCCACACATACTGTAATCTGCGACACTCGCCCTTCCTCTGATCCTGTCATGTTCATCTGACTCAAATACCGGATTTCCTTATCCGCAGCGGGACTATGTGGCTCATACTTCCTCCCAATATACGGATACTTATCACGGATTCAACTTCTCAACTTCGTACGTCAAAGTCAACCCCACTGCAAACCCCAGAAGAACCAAGCCTAAATCCCTTCCTTCATCTTTTGCGGGTTCCCACCAGTCTGGCTCCCTAACGCCTTCAGCTCCATACCCTGCGTCCTTGCTCGGCCATACCAACGTTCCTCGACTGCTACCGGTTGAGTCTCCAATTGACATTGCACGGAAATCGACGGCTTTCTTTCCAGCTCCGACATTTCCCTGGGCGCAGGTGATATAGTCGCCAAAAACGATTTACGTGGCTGGAATCTTCACTCGGCTGTCTTCCATCAATCAGGCTCTTGTTCGCCCGTCTAGCGGAACTGCTCCTTGATACATCTTCCGGGCACCGGTAGAAGCCTGCTGTCACTGTTGCCGGCTCGGCATTCTTCACTTCTTTGGCGGCTTTTCTCGATACTTCTCGCGCAGAAACCCGCGTCGACTATCTTGAATGCCGATATGACGCACAAAAGGGAACACTCACTGGGAGAACCAGCAGCGATAGGGGGAGTGGACGGCGTGTCGGCTTCGTCGAAGAAACAACCCAAGACCCAGTCTTTCGAGGGTGATGGCAAGGCACAGGAAGAGAAGAAGAAACGATTGCGAGGTAGACCGCGCCTAGACACTGACGACGAAAGCGCGAAAGATGTAAGTTTGCCATCGATGACGTCCGCTTTGGTCTCCACTCCCGCCACCTCCTCCCCTCTCCCTTTTTCCTCCTTTTTATTTTTCTTTCGCTTTCGGCAGCTTGGATGGTTGCTCATGTCATGCCCGTGTTCAAGTTATCAGCGGACCGTCTGACTGGGCCAGCGTCGTCGCACACAAATCCGGCTCGCGCAGAGAGCGTACCGCAACCGAAAGGAATCGGCAATCCAGGAGCTTCAGGAGGAGGTAGACGAGCTCGAAAAGATCAACCAAGAAATGGGCAAGCTCTTCATGCAGCTTTGGGACTTTGCCTACAGCAAAGGTATGATCGAGAGCGTGCCGGGCTTCGGGCGGCAGCTCAAAGAATTCAGGGAGAAGTTCGTCGCTTTGGCGTACGGGGTGAGGCGGAAGCCGGGGAGAAATGGTCGCCTGTCCGCCAGCGACGGGTGCGAGTCCGAGGACCCAGACGCCGCCGGCCCGAGAGGCTGCGCCGGAAAGCCCAGCGCCGAACCAGTGTCCCATCACGACCCCGGGGGACCTGGCCAGACGCTGTTTTCGGGGTTTCCAATCAGCCACGAGGAGCAACAATGTATCCATCCAGCTCTCCGATCTCAAGCAGAAACCGCGGTTTATTCAACACCGTATCCAACACCGTGGGCCGACGACAAACACGTCCACATGTCGCCTTCGATGATTTCTCACGCTCCCTACGGCTACGGGATCGTCAACTCGATGACGACCGAGGAAGTCGACTTTCAATTCGGCATCCCTTCAGAATTTGGCCTGGGATACCCGGGCCAATTTGATCCAACTGGTCATCACTCTGTCGAAAACGCCACATCACCATATTCACAGCGAAATTCATACGCCTATCGATAGCGGACTCTCGGGCGATGACATAGGAGGCGCTTAATGCTAGACAAGTTAGACCTGTTGCTACGCATGGGAAACCCGCCCCCACATCTAGTCTATGAGACTCTGTACACTGTAATCTTCGATCCTGTTCCAAAAAGAAAGAAAACATTAGGTCAAAGCCCGAGGAATAAGACTTGGAGCGGCTGACTAGAGCGTCTTGAGCTGAATGAACGCGAGGCATTACTCCACTGGAAATATCCCAAACTGAGACTGATCTTAAGACCACGGGCTGGGCATCATCACGTCCGCCCTAGAGGCATGCGGACTATAGTACGCCCAACTACTAATTATCGCCCTGCTAAATTACAGTGTGTGGGGCGTCGGGAGTTCCATCCAATCAACTTGAAGAAGGTACAGCAGATACAGATATGAAACCAAATTCTGTACGTCCAAGTGACAAGCACATAATTAGTATCAGGGTGACAGTTGCGAAAACTCTAGTGTCAGCCGGAGCCGACAAGACGTCACAGCCGGTTGTTGGCTAGAGAAGCACTCCGCAGAGCGTGACGGCCGGCAAAAACAAAATGTAAGGGACCACCCTGAAAGGAAAGGCGTTTGAAGGTAGCTCAGGGCCATGCCTTTTGATTAGTGATCAGTGGCAAGGTTTAGTATGCTATTCTCAAAGCAGGGAGAAGAGCGCGTGGTCCTTTCGTTTCATCAGAGTCATGTGTGCGATTATTGCTCAAATTCGGAACTGTTGATAGACTGCTATGTCCGTTGGTGAAGGCCTTGCAATTTGAACTACTCAGCTCGGGCGAGAGGTTTGTAGCATCGTGAGTATCATTGGCTTGGTAAAGAAAGAGAGAGGCGTTATTATAGAGTTCCGCTCGCCGGCGAAAGACAGTTACCTGGTCATGGTGGGTCTGCCAACGCCATGGAGCTGCGTAAAAAGTCCAAGTCCGTCCGGAGAACGGACGTGCTATTATGAACCAGCAGGGGTGAAAGCCAACAGCTTCCGTGCACCACCTCCAAACGCTAGACAGAGCTGGCCCCTCAATACACCAAATGACGGATAGGCCATGTGTGGGTATCAGGGGTGAACGCTGCTTTCATGCCCGTTCGACGTCGTGATACCTTGGCTTGCCTCGTTTCTCACATTTCCCGGGTAGGCTCAACCACTCAAATCAGCCCGCACCTCATCTCGCAAAGTGAGCCTCTCCATCCAAAAAGGCAGCATTTCAGAGTGTTGGGGCGGCAACATGTCCAAAACCACCTTGACCTCATATTGGTGGTACCTTGACGCCGCCACCACATTTCGCCACACACGGAGCGTACCCTCTTTCAAGTCGAAATTCCGCGTCGTCTCGACCGTGATGATCGGTCTTCCCTGCAAAAGATCATAGCGGAAGAGAAACCCCCGCTGATCGTCGGCGTACCAGAGCTCCATGACATCGAGCGCCGGCAGATACGCCATGGCCGCGCCCGCGGCTGAGAGAACCTCATTGGCGGGCCCGAAATCAAACAACCTCGTGGGGAGCAGCGTCTTCGAAGTCAGAGCCAGATGCCTCAGGCGTTCCCATACTACAGGCGACCGGTTCCGCGGCACCTCGAAGCGGCGGAAAAAGTTCTCGGCGTCGAAAACGAAGGCGGTACTGAGGCGTTCGAGGCGGCTGCACGTTGTAGAAGGCCATCGCTGCGAGCGCCGTGTTTCGCGTCCTCGGCGGAACACTGTGGAACTTTGGCATTCGACCCCCTCACCTTATGATATTGTTCTTCCACTCTTAAATGTCTTCCGGTGTCGCGTGGTACGCTTCAAGAGGAAGGTAGTGACTGCGGGCACTCTCGGTAGTCCGGACCTGGCTTTCTCGCGACGGGCAAAGGACGCGACGAATGAATGGCCAACGAGTTCCAGCAGGTTCCCAACAACGCGCTTCTCCGCGCCCATGAAGATATGACGACCTTTTGAAAAGTGACCGGATCTCCTGTCCCACGGCCATCCCGGCTCCTCGAAATCGTGTTTTTTTGTCCCTTTTTGAGCCGGCGCCTAACTACCAATATCAGCTCGCCGCCTGTCGTTAGTTCGTCCGTCGGCTCCCATGTTGAAAGAACTTTCAGGAACAGAAGCAGTGTGTCGCTAAATGTTTGGTTGTTCGTCTTGATGACGTCCTTGGAGTCTTGTTTGCCGCAATTTGAACAATTGTACTCTTTGAGACAGACATGCAGTCGGAGCTTTTTGACATACTTTTTCTGCATTCCAGTAACCGTAGTTCCAAACTGTTGGATATCGTCGAGTGATGCCAGGAGGAAGGCTTCAAAGTTCTTTCTCTCAGTGAAATCTCGTCATTCAGCAAACACCGTGGGCCATAGACTTCGCCTTCGTGATGGCTATTTTTCGTCTCGGATTAGTTAAAGCTGGCCGAGGATCATCCAGCGAATCTCCAGAGGCAAATCGAACCATCCGATGTTCTTTAAGGGTGCACGTTTCCTAGGCGTGAACCTAGGCGTGAATCAGGCGTGAACCTCTTTCTGGGTAGTGCCCTGACTTTCTCACTCCTCCCGAATTAGCGATGTCTCAAAATTACGTGGACCTTGGACACAAACCTCTTGCCGACGATTCGGAGTAAGAGACATCCTGGCGTAATCGACCATGGGAGCGTGCAGAGCTACATGTCGACTCCCACTGCTTGGGGCGGCTTGCATTTGACGACTTTGTACCATGACGATGACGGGTTTCGTCTCGTCTGTCCCTTTCCTCTAGAGGTGTATTCGGCTGCAAGATGTCTTCGCAATCTGGTTCTTAGTGCGCCGAGAGGTTCGGAGTTTTGTGGTGTTTGTCCGACGAATCTCAAGAGGAATTTGTGGAAAAAGCTAATTTAGCACCAAAGGGGTGTCGTGCGAAAGTAGAATAAGAGCCCCTGCTGTAGGTACCTTAGGTAAGGTACTTGTGGAGCGGCCCTCCTACCTCTTTGGAGATGCTGAATGAAAAAGGTAGGCACAGCCGCCGCACGTGCCACGTATAACTACTACGGCCCACACTGTGAACCTCTACACAGCAGGGCCTTGACAATGATACCACGTGAACGTTAGGCTCTACTCAAACAACATGTGAAGGTAAATCCGTGTGAAGGTAAATCAGACAAGAGAAAATCATAGCAAGTAGTGTCGCTTACTGTATTCCGAGTCGCTCATCAGCTCTTACTCCGGTTGAACGTACGTCGTACAACACCTCGGTGAACAACGCGCCCCGCCATTTTTACTTACCTACCTATCCGACCCGACTGTATGCCTCCAAGTATACGGAGACAGAGTACGGAGTGATTGCTTGTAATCGCGGATTCAATTTGTTGTGGAGACAATGAGCGCGCCTGTTTGGGCCATGGAAGAGTCATAAAATCTACACTGTATTGTATTTGATTCTTCTTGACTCTATTAACTCTACTAATATGCTTCTCCAGCCATGCCGCTCTCAACCTCGAAAGCTAAAGCCAGACCATCATTTCACATGATACCCAAGCTTTACCACCCTGACGCGCGAACCCATACGTCTGCAACCCGGGTTTCAGTCGCTTTCTCGCTAGAGTCGACCACAAGGTACCATCCGTACATGGCACCGGCTACACACGCATGATTGGGGTATATCCAGACACTCTGCCCGACGTCGAGGGGCACAGGCGGCAGCTCTGCGTCGGCCTTGCCGTCGGACCCGGCATCCCACGTCAAGATGGAATGCTCCTGGCTGATTCTCGCCACCACAAGCCGGCGCTCGGTATCCACCGCTCTCGAGTATGACCTGCGACTGACGACGCCCCAGCCGCTGTACGACGGACACGGTTCCCGACCGAGACCGAGCACGCCGACGGCTGCCAGGGCCTCGGGCGTCTGCCTCTCGCCGTCGTTGTACACGCTGCAGATCTCGGCGGCGACGAACACGCCCACCTCATCCTCGGCATCGCCGCGCGCGCGGGTCGAGAGCTGCTGGTTGTCGAGCACGGGGTAGACGCCGGCGTGCAGTTCCAGTTTCACCCGGAACCCGTCGAGATTGCCTTGCGTGACTTGCCCGATGGTGTCTCGGAGGTTCTGGCTGTCGGGGTTCTGCGTCGCGTTGGGTCCGGCAATGTTCTGCACGGCGGCGACCTGGGGCGACGCGCCGACGCTGATGGTGAGCTCCTTGTCCCTGGGAAAGTGCTGCGCGTTGTATCGCAACGCGTCGACGCAACCTCGGATTTCGTCGGCTAGGTTGTCCATGGCTTGCTTGGCGGTGTTGTCGGCGTAGCTGAGACTGCTGTGCGAGTATAACCCGACCAAGACCGCCTTCCCCTCGGACTCGAGACGCATTACTTTGCCGAGGAGGTCGTTCTTGTTGAGGCCCGCCGGAGGAAGACCGGCGCGATGGTAGCCGGTGTCGACTTTCAGGTAAATACCGGCGGGGAAACCGGCCTCTGCGGAGAAGCGTCGGGCAGCCTCGAGTTGGCCCGGGTGGTCAATCATGAAGGTGATGCTGCCTGGGCCGAGCTCGCGTGCCAGGCCTGCGACGCGGCTGGCCTGGGATGGTGGCAGTGGAATCCCATAGAGAACATTAACGTCACGACCGTTGTCTTTGAACTCCTTGAGAAGAGGCAACAGGTGTTGCAGCTCGGCGACGGTGGAGACGACGAGCTTGACTTGGGCAGATTCTTCGCCTACCTGCAGGCGAGCAAGCTGGGTGGTCTACGCATCGTGTCAATCCAGACGTTTATGAGAACAGTGTGCCGGTGGCTTCTGACCTTGTGAGTCTTGACGTGGGCGCGGAACCCCACATCGAGAGCTTTCACGGCATCCAGCATTGACTGACAATGCCTGCGCACCTTGGCGACGTCGAGCACCACCGCAGGCTTCGGAACGTCATTGATGTCCTTGCCGATGTAGAACTGCCGGAGCTCCTCCGTGGAAGGGGCTAGACGCTGCGGGAGGCTCATGGCGCGCGTCGTTTCAGGGATGTTGGAAAAGAGACAATATTCAGTGGGAATGGCGCAATGGGGGTGACCTTCACCAATCGGATTTGTCAGCGACGATTGAGATGAGCGATATGCTGTGAGAGGGGAGAGCGGCGAGGTGCAGGACGTTTGAAATAATGATATGTATGCATCTTCCGCACTCAGAAACGAGCAAAAGCTGTTGTTCTTGTAAGGGCGCATTTGACGAGTTACTCGTCCCGGCTTGCGGTTGCCAGAAGCCGCGGCAGAACTTAGTGCCGCCGGCGACCGGAGCGGAGGCTGGCGGCCGAGGGCCTGGGTGGGTTCCGGATAGGTCCGGGCGGAGACGACATCGGAGACCGACCCCGCACTTGTCCGAAACAGGAATGCTGTTACGACCAATCAGTGGGACTGTTCAAGGGACGTACTGCCTTATCTCGCTATCGGTGGTCGTTCGATTCAGGGTCCTTGGGCGGCTCATGTCACTGGAATGTTCATGTCTCTCGTTTTCCACATTCATCTACTAATTGCCGTAAGGTAAAGTATGTACAGCAAACACAAGACTTGACGAAATACCCAGGTGAAAAGAGCAACTTCCAAGAACTCACAACTTACTCATCTGAGTCTAGCAGAATGGCAACTAACATTACTAGTGTACTTGGTGTTGTTGTAGCGTTCAGCGGGTGTCACGTGGGACCGTCGGGCCCCTCGTTGCGAGCACCTTGCCACCCCCCCCCCCCCCCCCCCCAAATTTTTTTT
>QAPG01000031.1:0-169596 GCA_004366825.1 Colletotrichum spinosum | reverse complement strand
CCCCCCCCCCCGGCCATCAAATTTTTTGTCCCACATGGGAAGAGATGGTCGACGTGGGGCCGTGTCAAGCACGCAAAACAACACGGCAGCACTGGCCGAGAACCACTTTCGATTCTTCATGGTGCAGCTGCTGTTCTACTTGCGCTCATATTTCTTCGCTGTTGAGGTTGTCGTCTTCCACACTGTCGCTGCGTTAAACCCGTCCACCCCGTAACGTCTGACCGCAAACCCCCGAAATCATGTCCGAGAGCCAACCTCTTCTCGAAGACCCTCTCTGCGAGGAGCAAGTGTCGAAGCATTTGCTTGACTTTGACCCCAATGGCGACCCCGAGAACCCAAGAGAATGGCCGACCGCTTTCAAGTGGACCATCGTCGGTCTGCTGGCCTGCATGGCCTTCACCGTGTACGCAGCCTCCCTCACCGCGGCTGGACCTTCACCCTCACCTGCGCCAAGTCTCTCTCTCATCTCACAACGCTTGTTTGCTAAACCTCGTCGCAGCACCTTCACCTGCATCTCCGTCGTGCCCGTGGCCGCCCACATCATCGGCGACCTCGACCACGATGACGGCACAAACTCCCCCGCGAGCGCCCTGCTCGTGACCATCTGGGAGCTCGGCGAGGCCGCCGGCCCTCTGCTCATCGCCCCGCTCTCCGAGATCTACGGCCGCGCCCCCGTGCTCAACGCTGCCAACATGCTCTTCGTCACCGCCACCGTTCTCGCCGCCCTCAGCACGAGCACCCCTCTGCTCATCGCCGCCCGCGCCCTGACCGGTTTCGCCGTCGCGACCAACGTCCTGAACCCCGCCATCATCGGCGACATGTTCGAGGCCGACCAGCGCGGTTCCGCCATGAGCATGGTCTCTCTTGCGCCGCTCGTCGGCGGCGCCGTCGGTCCCATGATTAGCGGCGCCATCGCTCAGACCCTCGGCTGGAGACGCGTCTTGTGGCTCGGTGCCGGTTTGGCTGCCGCCTGCGAGGTCTTGTTCCTGTTCTGCTTCCGGGAGACGTACAAGATGACCATTCTTCGACGTCGGGCCGCCAAAGCCCAGCACGAGTCCGGTGCTCCGCTCCATCCGGCCGGCGTCGATGACCACAAAAGCCTACTGAAGCTGTGGGAGTCCATCAAGCGCCCCGGCACCGTGCTGCTAAAGTCCAGCGTCCTACTGTCGCTGTCCTTCTTTGGATGCATCACCTTTGCCTACTTTTACGTCATGTCCATCACCCTGCCCAACATCCTCCAGGAGGTATACGGCTTCTCGCCAGCCATGACCGGTCTGTCCTTCATGACCTTTAGTAAGCCATCCACCCCCTAGAGGATTCTCTCAACTCGTCTTTCTAACGCGGAAACCCCCTCCCCCCAAAGGTGTCGGATCCTTCGTCAGCGTTCTCGTCAGCAACTTCTTCCTGGACCGCATCTATATCAAACTCCGCGGCAACGACCCCGTCGGCCGCCCCGAGTACCGCCTCCCGCTCGCCATCGTCGGCGCCTTCGGCCTGCCCCTGACCATCACCGCCTACGGCTGGATCGCCCAGCTCCGCCTGCCCGTCGCCTGGCTCCTCCTCTGCGTCACCGCCCAGGGCTTCATGCTCCTCATCTGCTCCCTCCCGCTGTCCGCCTACGTCGTCGACGCCGCCGGCATCTACTCCGCCTCCGCCATGACCGGCGTCATCGTCACCCGCTGTCTCGCCGGCACCTTCCTCCCCCTGATGACGGGGCCCCTCATCGAGTCCTTCGGCTACGGCTGGGCCTTCACCGCCCTCGGCGCCTTCAGCGTCTGCCTCGCCCCCATCCCCATCGTCCTCATGAGATACGGCCACGCCTGGCGTCAAAAGTCAGAGTACACGAGAGACGCCTAGCGCTAACGACCTTTTATGACGTTTTACGGTTGTGGAAAGTCGCTGCATCAGCGTGTCTTCGAATGGGAAGCATTGCATCAAAAGTTTATGGAATTGCATTTTATGAGTCATGTCATGGTTAGACTACATTACTGGTGTACGGACAATGGGTTGCATCGAGGATGCGATGGTGTGTTGGACGTTTCTTGTTTTGTAGGCGTTTGTATCCTGGTTGAGCCTATTCCTGAATGCCATCCTCACGCACTCGAACAGCGAATAGTCAAATGCTAAGAGTCCACCACGAGGAAGCCGTGCCGTGCAATTTCAATGACCATCTCGACCAAGGGTCATGGGCACCTTTGGTTCACTCAAGACTGCCACGACTGACGATGACGTACATATGATTGGTCCACTTCACTGATTCGCCAAACTGACAGTTTTCAGCAAGAAGGAACTTGGGTGACACGCAACATGTCAACTTACACAAGAATCCAGGGCTGTGTCGTCGCCGACGAATTTGCACGCAGAGGTTCCCGAGTGCCCATCGCCTCCACGGACTGTAGCCGACGAGGAAGGATGTCTAGATCAATTATGTCCCCTTCGTGGAGTCTCTGCTGCTACTCTTTCTCTAGCGAGCCAACACACACTCAGCTTAAGACAGCCTTGCAACTTGCAACATGAGACATTTCTGCCTGCGGACTCGCATATCGAGAGGTTGCATGAGACGGGTCTTGTACGAGGACGCCCGTCGTGCCGTCCAGCATGCTCGGTTGCGTTGATAAACTACCATACTTTGGGTTTCAATTCATGCACTTCAGTTTCCCTAGTCTTACGTTCTTGTTCACTCATGTCGATAGTCGTCAGTGGCCCAGCATAACAAGATTCACTCATATTTTCCACAAGCCCTTCCGATTCGACTTGCTAGTCCTCTATTCTGATTCGGCAGGTATGACATTTGTGATTGCTGATGTCTTGAGGTTTGCTTTCAACTGTCCAATCGTTTATCATGATCTGCCGTTACATTGTGACTTGGACCAGACTTGGCGGCTCCCAAAGCTGTCAGCTCTGCCCTGTCCATTCGTCTTTAGCCCCTGTCCTACGATCCGTGAGCCCGAGGGTCGTTGCGCCGCTCGCCGTCGTAAGGCTCTTAGGGCTCGTCAGGGTCAGAAAGTGGAAGGTATCTCTCCAGCAGCATAAATTCTCATGACGGCATGGAAGGCTCCGTCTCCCACGATTTGATGTCGTCATCGTGCCGCCGCTGGTCCCACTGGCGAGAAGTCCAGCCCGTGTGGTCCCAGATCATCTATTCCACATCTCACGGTTCTCCTAAATCGAAATCGCACTTGAAGTTTGAGCTTCCTTCGGCGACTTCCTTGAAAAGCCGAGGCCAATGTTTCCGGACGTAACCAGGGTGGCTGCCTCTCCGGACTTCGCCTCCCCAAGGCGGCGGCTTCGGAAGAAGGCCCCTCTTCAGAGATGCTTGCCGGGCGAGCTCCCAGGCAACCTGTCGCTGAACAACCGACTGGAACATTCGGGCTGCCAGGTGAGGCAAAGGCTGGCCGCCCAGGATCAAACTGAAAGAGTTGGCAGGCATCCTGGCAGGCGCGAGGGCTGAGGCTTCAAAAAACTAATCTGCGATATTGGGAGTGATTAGTTTGGACGGTATGGTCCAATTCTTTGTAGTTGGGCAGCATCGCCTGCCGCATATCAACCGTCGAAATTCCGCCTGAAGGGCATTGGTCCAGAAGTTGACGCGACGCTCCACGCGAAGGAGCCGGTTTTGCTGACAGAACGGGATGAGGCCCAGTGCGTGGGACTCTGCGCGACCATCAGTCGGTCGGTCTTCATGCAGGACAATCCTACGTATTTGACCGAGACGTTGACTGTCGAGGGACTCCAAGAAAAGAACTGCCGCCGCTGCCGCCGAATAGAAATACGCAGCTCAAGCTTCCGCTTCTGATTCCTCCGGATGATAATCGCTGGGTTCGAACGAGTTGATCGTGTCTTCAGTCGGAATGGACCGGGCATCGAGACGGCAATTTATAAAGAGGTCGACACCGGCGTTGCTCTTGAACATTTCGAGGCTGTGACAGAGCTTCTGTCTAAGGTATCATAGTACTGCCGAGGGGCCTCGTGCTTGGGGCCCAAATGTATACCACCTCTAACCGCATCTCTGCAGAATGCAACCCACAGCAAATTTGCCTCGCTTTATGCTGCTGCTTCGGATATCTTGGAAGCGAGAAAGTGTACTATGTCTTTCGCTCTCACGTTTTCGAGAACTGGGATCAGGGGTTTGTAGTTGAGCTTCAGGTTCTCAATCTTCTGCTCCGGCATCTTCAGAATGGCTTCACAAATCATGCCAGACCGCACTGTTTCCACTGCATCGAGCATTTAATGAAAACGCTTAACGTGAAGGCGGAGCTCGTCAGAAGTAACCATCGAAAAGGAAATGGAGTTGGTGCGGAAGGCGACGCCGCGCATGTCTGAAGCGATGAGCCGGCATGTGTAGGAGAGACCCAGATCGATAGTCTGGCCGTCGGCGGTCTTCAGTAAGCCGGCGATGTCGAGGTCGGGCTTGTCTTTGTTGCGTGCCATGGTGTTCGCCGCCAACCGGCTGGCATCACACTTATACCCGCCAGGAACAGCGACGTAGTACTCGTATATGTTGTCCCGCAATTCTCGCGGGTGAGAGGAAATGCGGAAAGTAGGCCATGGCTCGGTTTGGGGAGTAGAGGTGTTGGTGAGGCGATGGTAGGGCTGTTTTCTGTTTGGGTTTCTGTAGAAAAGTTCGTAGGTGGGTGAGATTTTGGTCTACTTAAGAACACCTTTTATGCGTTCTCCTAAACTGAAGGTGGACCACGTTACCTCAAGTGTCCATTACTGTGGCCATCTGTTTGTCCTCGACCTTTATGAGTTACCAACCTTGCTGCCACCTTCCCCCGCTTCCCATCGCTCACATGATCCCAAGTCCAGACCGTCATCCGCCTTCGTACAGCCTCAAGACCACGAAGGCGTATCTTCAGACGTAACAGCAAACTCCTTGAGCACATAAGTCGACAGCATCAATTCTTGGGTTTCTTCCGACCCTGGAAGAACCGCCCATTTACTCCCTTAGTAAACTCTCACAGTTGCCGAATGCGAGTTACATCCGAGTGGTCCTTTTACGGCAACGGACAAACATGCTAACAATGCGCATTCTGCCGCATGTAAGCCTACAAACAAGTTGCATCAGTAACATGTTGTGTGGGCCCACACCTTTTGGCCGTACGGTCAATTTGACACATTCAGGATAACTGCCAATAAGGCGAGAACACCAAATGAGCAAACATAGTATGCAAAGGTTAAAGCGGTGTACTTTGGATGACTGGTCGCCACGTCGTCTCAAGCTCTGGCCCAGCAAAATTCCAGCTCCAAGTCGATAGACAGCCACATCAAGGTCCAAACTCGCCCATATGACGCACTCTAGCCGTAATGCGAACCGGATAGGGCGCCAGTCAAGGGACCTAGAATAACGATTGTAGGCACCAAATTTAGCAGTTAACCTACACACTTCGGAGCACCAAACTAAGGACTCTTGCTCAGCTCTTGGTCGTGGCGCTGACCTTCTCCTACCTCCGAGAATCGTTCTTGTGGGACCTCACGACTATATCCCCTCGCTTGAATAATCCCTCCCGGTCTCTGGCTCTGTGTTTCTGACCTACAACGTTCTTTTTTGCTTGATCGTCAAAATTTTGTGATGTAAGATCCCTCCCGAGTCCCAAAGTGCCGTTGACTCGCCACGGCCCACGGGCTCATCTGTTGCATCTCAAAGTCCTTACTTACTTCTGCACGAGCTGTCCCACTCTCTTGTGGTCTGTGTGAGAGCAATTTCACTCCGCTTCAGTTCATGAAGTGATATTTTACTCAAATGCTTATCATTCAGTTGAAGTCAGATCTGCTTGATATCTGTCCGCTGCTATGATGCGATCTAGAATCGAGTTCTGAAGGTATTCAGAGAGTCGCAGCAGTCAAGACGGCCTGGATGAGCGCTTTCGTTTCAATGCTCATGGTGTGAAAACGAGAGGCTGAGGCTAGAACAGGGTTTGTGGGAGTTTACAACCACATCTCGACGTGTCGGAGCTACTTGTCTCGTTCAAGTGGAAAGTACGATAGTGCTGCTTAGGTAGATCGATGAGCCGGAATTATGCAGCCATTTTCCGTTGCAAAGATCAACTCATACGGCCCACCATAGAGGCGGCCTAACAGAGCTTGGGTAATTTCGTGGGTTTATGGAAAATCACGATGTTGACTGAGAGGTCCCTTAACAACTCAACTGCCATATTTCTGCCGTGGAAAAAAGTAGAAAGCATAGGTGAGAACGACAGGAAGAAAGCCCGTGCGACGTCAGGACGCAAGTCGAGAAAACATCTCCTCCGAGTCCTTGGAGGATTCGAAAAGAATTCC
Organism: Colletotrichum spinosum; assembly: GCA_004366825.1. NCBI lineage: Eukaryota > Fungi > Ascomycota > Sordariomycetes > Glomerellales > Glomerellaceae > Colletotrichum > Colletotrichum spinosum. The sequence continues at coordinate 163,317 of QAPG01000031.1, read as the reverse complement.
TACAGGTACATTCTCGCCTTCACTCTTAACCCAGACTTGAGAGCCCGAAGTCTCGCCCAGCCCAACAAAGACATGCGGGTCTTTCGCCTTCACATCTGCGAAAGGGCTCCACTACGATCAAATCACCGCAAGTAACTAACTAGCATCTGATCGACTCGACGGACGGGACTGGGATCAAATCGGGGAGGCACACGAGGCAACCTCAATGTCAAACTCCGCGTCAGCATCCGACACCAGACAAGCGACGTGGACAACAGGCTGTTTGTGTACCGAGCTGCCTTCTGGTGCATTCAGCTAGCCAACAAGAGTCGCGTTGAGACTCTTAGGAGTTCATTCGTGTCTGAATTCGACCGATTCACGGAGAGACACTGGCAAGGGAGAGCACTGGAGTCAGAACACCACTTCGATGCCCGTGCAGTTCTCCAGCTGGGAGACAGATGGGATACAGAGTCTGACGGACTTGGTCGATTCCAAAATATCGGTGGTACCCAAAAGGGTGTATCAGCTCCAACACTCAATCCACGTGGCAAACGCTGAATGCTGCAGTGGTTGATGTCGTCCAAAGGCCGCAAACACCTGGCTCAGCGCAGATGACGCGCCTCGCGAAGCTTCCGTACATGGGACGAAGCAGGACTGTGTGTGCATTGTTGGACGTGAATGAGGCGTAGGTTGAGTGAGTTTGGCGGCCGGGTGTTCGGTACACTTGAGCATCGCAATTTCCAACCACATGACCTCGCTGCCCCAGTGGCCTGCATTGTTGGATGTTGGGACCTCTGTTCAATAGTCGCAGCAAGCAACGAACGTACTGGAATCAGCCCGGGGCGAGTTTGGGGCGCTGCTGGGCCGCGTCTCGGGTCCCCCCCTTTCCCGCACAAGGCAGGGATATTCTGGGCAACGTCCGGCCAAGTCCGCCTCGCGACCGAGCGGTCGGCGCAGCGTCGCCGACGCCACGAGGATGAGAGATGCTGGCGGGGGGTGGGGCTGTCAGACGGGGCCGATTTCCGAGCCGTCGGTTCCCAAATCTTGTGGTCTCTTTGTGTTGCGGGGGCGTGGCCAGGGATCATGGCTGGAGATGTGCTCAGCCCCTGAAGTTCTGTTTCCGAATCCCGACGACTTCGGAAAGCGATGCGCGTCCCGAGAGACGGAAATTGGCAATGCTATGCCGTTCTTGATTGTCACTGCGGGACATGCATCCTCCTGTCGCCAAGGGCAGAAATGGATGACAAGAGTATCAAGTTGTCGTGTCGTGGAGAGAGTGGACGTAGTCGTCTACTGTGATAACCTAAGATGCGCCCCCGCGGTTTGATCAGCTGCACATACAAGGAGTATAGACGAACACAACATGCATCACACAGAACAACAGCTCCTGGCACTGTTGGTTCGCTGTACACAGTAGGATCAGAGTCAAAAAGCGAGGGGATTCACACAAAACGTGGCCCGTGTGTCTCAAGTCTGAAACGTAGGCTAATAGCTTAGTGATCGTTCGAAACGTGCAGCTGTCCATCTGTTGAGGATGCTTCACAAATAGGGGCATTACAAATTGCCCATGGGCAGAAGATTGCGACTTGGCTATGGCGGCCCGACGACTATTGTCCGATGGGCACGTGCAGGGGCGCAGAAGAGACGAGAGAGAGAGAGAGAGAGAAGGCTCAGACGAGACTTGACTAGGAGTGCTTCATCCCATGTTAAGGGTGATCGGCTCAAGGGCAGAGGGTGGACTGGACGAGCTGCTGGGATGACGGCAGGGTCTTTGGTGAGAGCAACGGTTGATGAGTTCGCTGTCCGTGATGGAGAACCGAGCACATCCCACATCGCGACTCAAATTTTGACTTGCGGCACGTCTGCTGCCGGGGAGCGAAAGCGACAAGCCCCTCGCTGACGACTACCTGCGACGGTGCGACTCGGACGCAGAAAGGTTAATCGCATACGGGGACTCCGTGTATCGTGATAAAGTTTGGGACAACCTGAGGTGAAGCTTATGACACAGGGCCCTCTGTGAGCCCGTCGCCGGTTCCATCGCCGTATTTTTGCCGACTCGTACACGGGGGACCGCTGAGAACTGCGTCGGCGAATTTTGGTATCAGGATAACGGCACGGAAGAAGTGGCCGTGACGTCGATACCCCTGGTAGTCTGGCGATTCTCAAACAAGGGCAGGGTTCTGCTGACAAGCCACCGAAGTATCGACTGTCTAGTGCCAGACAGCGTGGGATCGTTAGCTGCCAGAAGACGTGACGGGACTTCAGGAGGTTTCAGCTCCCGTCATGATTGGTTGGAACGATTGAAAGCAGAACCAAGACACCTGGGTCAAGTTCAACAATCGCAGATTCTTGACAGGAGGAGGCGCGTTCCAGTTGCGTCTGAATCAAAGTGCAGATTGCCATGTGTGGAGCTGCGAAGAGACAGCGATGTCCCAGTCCCTGCAGAAGAGCAGACGGTGCGCCGGGATGCAAGGAAACGAAACGTTCTGGATGCAGGGGAGAAGAGACGGCGATGAGACGGTTGTTACCCTGGGTGCGGGCGAGAGTTTGTCACCAAACACTAAACGGTGACCGGAGGAAGGCCAAGGCATGGTTATTGGCATTTTCTGTCATCAGTGATTCTTTCTGCAATGCACAATAATCCAAGCATCTGGAACAGAAATGTCCGTCGTCAGCATCCTTCAAAAAGCAGAGGGCGTTGGGTCGGCAAGGACGCGGCTTGCTGTCAAATTTAGAAGCCGCTTGTTGAGCCAGTCAGCGCGCGGGGACTTCAGTCTCGGTCCCACTAGAAGCCGTGCTATTTTTCCCGCACTGCAGGGAAGTAGCGCACAGGGCACGCTACAGTGTACCCGGCGGCTGTAAACGGAATAGCGGCAAATTAGCGCAGGCGCACGAGCCTGGAGACGTGAGGGGTCGCATTGCCCGGTTAGCCGCGTCCACCCGCCACACCACGGCAAAACGGTCGAGAAAAAACGGAATAGCGAGGTGACATTCTGGAAGAAGGAATCTACTCACGATTTAAGTGACTGCCCCAACGGGACAAGATTGCAGCAAGAAATGAGCTGACCCATAACCCTATCATGTGCGCTAATTCTGAGCGAAAGGAGAAACAAGACAAAACTGTCGTTGTCGTGGCTTGACGAGGCTCTAGCCAGCTTCTCCGCTGCTAGGGGACTGGGAGTCCAGCTGCCAAAAGATTATCGAGACTCGAACCTGTCAGTGACAACACCGTGTCGCAAGCAGAGTAGATTTGGTGCCATGTCGGCTATCTTGGACCAGGTGCTCGTCTAACGGACGATCCTCCCCCAGAATCTCGGCGGTGATACGGAATACAGTGGGCCAAGAAACTGGGCGGCGGGCATGGGGAAAGGCTAAGCTTCTTGGCTCTGGCAGATCCGCGCGCTTTACACGACTCCAAGAAACCAAGATTCGTTGTCGGCGACTCCTCTTGCGCAGTGATGTTGGCAGACGCGGGATCTAACGGTGCTGACCGGGCTTTTGGCTGTTCTTAATTGAGCCGACATCTCTTGTCTCGTTCCTTTCCGTAAGCCGGATCTCATCGTCAGCACTTGGGTCGGGATCTTGGACTGCCGCGGCGCCGGTGGGATGGTAGCGTGCTGACTGGATTGTCGATTTGCACCGGTGCCATGTGTCGTCTCAGTCAAATGGACGTCATTCGGGAGGAATGTTTGCATCGCATGTCGTAGCATTATAGCCCCCATCAGCCACGAGGTCCTCGGTGGGCGGCCGTAGCCCCAACAGTGGCTTTTGACGGAGCAGAAGAAGAGGTGCAAAACGGCCTTGGTGACGGGCCGGCTAGACCTTGCCAACTAGCGGCCCCAATTCTGCCGTCTCTGGCTGGAAGCCTTCCGACTACTGTACGTAGTTGTACACTAATAGACGCGCATTGCGCCAGGCATCTCCGCAGAAGCGCAGGGGTCATTCGTGGTGGTTGCTACCTCAGACGTCGTACCTCCGTACCTTACCTGCCCATCTCGCTCCTGGAACATCGATGCCCCTTCGCCTGGGGTCTCCCGTCCAGAGCAATCCTTCGTTGGGAAAAAGAGCACCCTTCAGGGAAACCTTCTTTTCAAAACCCACCGTGGTCGCGACCTTGCTTGAAAAGTCCTGCTAAATCTTTCAGCCGAAAGAGAAGCTGCAGGTTTCGAGCACGGGCGGTCGAGATTGCAATCATCTTGTGCCCCCCTCCATCTTCTCCTGTCAAGCTGGCTAGGCTCCAATGACATGACATGGTGATATGAGGAACCATACAGGAGGTACCTTCGAGTATGGATCGTCAGTCATGGCTCAAGTCCGTCTTGAGAGGTCTTGAGAGGTGTTCCTCCCAGGCCGACGCCCGCCATCTGTCCTCTTCGGGATGCCATCATGGCCTCTTCTTCCATGACCCCTGCTCCGCCTTGCGTCCCAAGAAGGAAGCCTACCTTGCCTCGTCAGACCCGAATCGAGTGCGCCTCGTTCGTGTGTGTGTGGATGGGTGGCCGGCCACGGTGTGCCAGCCAGTTCCTTGCTCCCTGCTCATGACTGACGAACTCGACTATTAGGATATAAAGTCTATCGTCCAGTTCCGTCTCAATGATCTTCGCCATAGCAACAACCCTCATCGTCTCCTCAAGTGTCCATATCCTCTAGATATCTCTCAGCCGCTTTCCCCCTCCATAATAACAGTCCTTCGCTTGTTCACGCCTCGGTCTCGGCTTCACTCCACCGGCATTAGTCCTGTCTTGGTCTGGTAACCACAATACCTATTCACTCACACACATCGCCTCGACCCCAGTTCAGACGCACTTAAGCGCCGAACCTATATTCGGCCGCGAGATTGCTCCATACCACCATCAAAAAACGGCCCGCTGCAGCTGCATCTCCAGTCTCGTCGTCTTACCTGCCTTGTTCCTCCACCTGATCTAAGAAAAGATCTCCGTCCTCCGGTATTTGCTGTTATATATCCCACCTCTTCATCGCGTCTGCACAACCCCATTCGAACCACTCACCACCCAACACCGGCGACCTCCAACAACCGCCAGCCAGCCAGCCCAACATGCTCGCCAAGACGTTCCTCGTGCTAGCCACCCTGGCAATGGCCTCCGCCGGTCCCGTCCGGAAGAGTTGCGCTCCCGAACCCACAAAACCCACCCTCCCCGTCAACGGCAACGGTACGTACCCTTCCCTGCCATACCACACCAAAACCACCACTTGAAGCCATCACCAAAACTAACACGTCCCCTCTCTCTCTCTCCAGGCGCCGAACTCCCCGCCCCTCCCGCAGACCTCGTCCTCAAGCACATCGTCCTCGGCCACGGCATCCAAAACTACACCTGCGCCTCCTCCCCCACCAACGCGACATCCCTCACCGCAACCTCCACCGGCGCCCTCGCCGCCCTCTACGACGCGTCCTCGCTCTACCCGCACGCCGGCCCCGCCGCCCTCTCCCTCGACGCCTTCAACGGCCTCACCACCAACGCCGTCTGGGGCGCCAAACTCCCCCTCACCCCGGACGGCGTCTCCAAGTTCGGCGCCTCCTCCACCGCCCCCTTCCCCCAGCCCGCCGCCGACCTCGCCCTGCCCAACCTCAAACCGCTGCCCTTTGCCGGCGTCCACTTCTTCGACGGCAAGGGCGTGCCCACCTTTAAGGTCGGCGACGACCTCTTCGCCGGCGCCAAGCTCAACGGCATCAAGGCCCCCGCCTCCGCCGACGTCGGGCCCGAGAAGACGGGCGCCGTCGACTGGCTCCTCCTCGGCGACAAGGGCGCCAGCAAGGGCGTCACCGCCGTCTACCGCGTCGTCACCGCCGGCGGCGTCGCCCACCAGTGCACCCAGGCCGGTCCCGCCGACAGCGTGCCCTACGCGGCGTACTACTGGATGTTTGGGCCCAAGGCTTGAGCGTTCCTTTTCTTTTTTTCTGTCTTTTTCTACTTGCTCTTCTCTTCTCTTGATGTGTCATTGTCGGAGGGCCATGTCATCCATCTCGCATGACGCCGCTCGACACATCCAGTGACAAAGAAGAAGAAAATATCTAGAACGAAATAATGGCGTACCGGGGTCGATGGGAACTTGACCTTATTTTTTCCCCCTCTTTTTACTCTTCCCACGTTCGCTCTCACCAAAACTATTACAGTTCGGATATACCCCCAAAGGCGCGGACAAGAGACGGGACCGTCAGCGGTATTGGATAATGGGGCTTTTTCTTGGGGGGGCGGCTATCGATGGGTTTGTTGGTGCTCTTTTCCCGGCGAGCACGGTTCCTGCCATGAGCGGAGGTGCTCGACCTATTCCTGTATGTAATTGGCGTCTCGGTATATATGAAAACAAGTGGTTTCCTTTTCATCGCATCGGTTGTGTCCAAAAAGAAGAAAGCAATAGGAATCCCCTGCTCGCCCACACTTGAAGCTGTACACAGAATTGTCAGTGTGATGACATAATATCAGCTTACGTGTACGGAGTACTCGCACCATGAAGGAGAATCACAGCTGGTAGGGCCTTCGACCAAAACCCCAACACGAATCACTTCGTAGTCGCCCACCGAATTAGACGGTGGCAGAGTCAGAGGCAATAGCCAACAAGTGTTTGTGGCCAAGCACCATCGCACGTGGGCATAGAAAATTAGGTAAATTCGGGACATGTCCGTCGTCTTCACTGTCGTGTGTTCATTCGCGCCCCTGGGCGAACCAGTCTTTCCCCCTCTTATTCCCGTCTCCTTTTCTAGCGCTATTCAAGGAAAGACAAAAAAGACCACCATCCATGGCAGCCACGGCTCTTCAACCATCGATTCAAGTTTCTGGCCTTCCAGCATAAGAGCGAGCACAAGCAGCACGACATCCATATGTCTTTCCAAAAAGAAAAAGGTGACTGGCTGGTAAGCACTTAAATCACTGATTTCGCATGGCCTGTGCACTCCAGATGCACAGTATACGCTCTCGTCATAACCTGTTCACCTTCGGTGGTCGAGACCACCAGCCAGGTCGGCCTCGAGACCGCCGCCCTGGCCAACGTACTCTTGAGGTCGGGGATCCGACGAGGTCCAGCCGGGGTTTCCAGAGGGAATGGGCACCTGACCGGCACCAGCCTGTCCAGCAGCCTGCGCGCCGGCTTGGGTGCTGCCGGGGACGGTGCGAACGAGCTGACGGAAGCGGTAGACCTCCTCCAGGATCATCTTGCGCATATCGCCCACGTCCTCGACGACTTCAAAGTCGAAGTTGAAAGTGGTGGGGCAATCGGGCTCGTCAGACGCATCGTGCCAGATGTGCAGGTAGGGGTGCTCGAGCGCCTGCTCGACGCTGATGCGGCTCGAGGGGTCGAAGGCGAGCATGCGGTCGAGGAGGTCGAGGGCGTCGGGGTTTGCCTGGGCAAACAGCTGGGGGAAGGGCTTCTTGGGCATGAACGGCAGGTTGCGGACGTATTCCTGAGCGCGGGGCGAGCCGATGCGGGAGAGCGTCTCCTCGTTGGGGGTTCCGAGGATGTGCAAGATCTGGTTCAGCTGATCGACGTAGTCGCGGCCCTTGAAAAAGGGGCGGCCGCCGAGGAGCTCAGCCAAGATGCATCCAACGGACCAGACGTCGACTGTCCAAAAGTCAGTTGCTGGTCTCCACTCATGTCTGCGGGGTACCTACTAGCTTTGGTGTAGCTCTGGAAGCTCAACATGATCTCGGGGGCACGGTACCATCTGGTGGCCACGTACTCCGTCATGTAGCCAGCATTCTCCTCCGGGTCGACAGAAAAACCACGCGCCAGACCAAAATCACAAATCTTGAGCTCGCAGTCGGCATTGACCAGCAGGTTACCGGGCTTAAGGTCGCGGTGGAGGACGTTGGCAGAGTGGATGTACTTGAGACCGCAGAGGATCTGATAGATGAAGGATTGGAAGTGGGCGTCGGTAAGGGGCTGGCCGGAACGAATAATGGCGGCCAGGTCGCATTCCATCAGCTCTATAGGGCAGAAAAGTCAGCAAATTGTGCTGCATTTGGACACGCATACGCGACCACCCAAGGGGAGGGAGGCGCACCCTCGTAAAGATAGGTCTCGTTGAAGTTGTCGGGTCGGGGAATGTCCATGTCGTAGAGGCAGGTGATCTAACGAGGTAACTTGTCAGCATCCTGTCGGGTGGCATCGTTGGGCGACAGCTGAGTGGTGGTGTTGCTGACGACGACGGCGCGGGGTTATCGGGAAAGAGATCTCTGGAGTCAGGATAGAGATCACGATAGGACCGAACTCACATTGCGATGTCCCCTGAAATGCTGGAGCAACTTAATTTCGCGCAGTGCGCGCTTGGCGAGGATCTTTTTGCTGAAGACATTTGTGACCTTTTTGATGGCGACGCCCTCTTGGGTTTGATTGTTGACGGCGGCACTGAATGAGGGGAGCAGTCGTCAGCTTTCTGGGCGGGAATGGCGGGGCAGCAGACTGGCTTCGGAGAGAAAAGCACCACCATCACCACCACCACCAGGAACAGCAGCAGCAGCGGGAATGGAGAGGTTCAGGAAGCGAAAGCAGAGGGGTCGCACACACCAGACAATGCCGTAAGCTCCCTGGCCAAGCTCCTTTGTGACGGTGTATCGCTCATCGACGATGAAGTCTTGGTTGAAGACCTTGAACACCTTACGTCCCTGCAAGTCACCCATGATTGCGGCTTGCCGGTTCGAGTGCTTCTTGTTGAATCTGGAGGAACAACGAGTCGGGAGGGTTGGAGTCGTTGGAGATGTTGCTGTGACGGAGCGTCTTCAGAATCGAGGGGTATCTTTTGCGAGTCAATCGAGCCAAAGGTGGGGAAGCGAGCAAGGAGTGCGATGCGATGCGACAGTTGCGGAACAGACCAGACGTGGACAGGGAAGCGAGAAGAAGGCAAAAAAGATGGAAGCGATTTTGGTCAAGCGGTCGGGTCGACAAAACTGAACGAAGCAGCCCTGCCTGGATGCGGGAGAGTGGGCGAGTGGGCGGCTCGACGTGTTTATATGGAGCCTGAATAATGGACACGGGGCGTAGCTATGGTGGACAGACGGGGCGATGACAATGGCAATACAGACAGGTGGTCGTATCGGTGTCTGTCTCGCAGGAAGCGGTTGTCGTCTTTGTCTCCCCCTTTTTTTCCGTTTTTGTTCTTGGGGACGACGTGGAGTATGAGGGTCGAGGTCGTCTTCGGTGAGTGGGCGCGTGCGTGGGTACCTTTCGACACGAATAGGTAGGTAGGCGTATTGTCGTGAAGCTTACGGGCCTTCCAGAGGAGGAAAAGATGTAGTGGAGACGATGGGTTTTGTAGATTTAGGATGCTGTATCCATATGTAGATACGGTATTTGCGCCAATTGGTAGGGATGCACAACAGGACAGATCAGGTCAGTTAGCCGGTCGAGATTGGATGGACAGGATGGCCAGGTTTCTGATGGGACGAAGGGACGAAGGGAGCAAGGCAAAGTCACCGACACGAGACACGACGGTACACGGCCAAGTTGAGGGAGCTGAGGTCGTGGTGTTGGCAATTGAACGAAGGAGGGGCAGGTACGGAGGTGGTATTCAGCGTATGCAGTAAGTATGTACCCAGCCACTACCTAGGCGTCAGGCATGTCAGCCACGCTGAGGTGAGCTGAGTGATAATCAGTTGACAATTGCCACCACAAACGGGACAAGAAGCTCCATTGTGAACTCGGTGTTAGCATCCGTCAAAGGCTTCTCGAGTTGCACTTGCTCTGGACAATTGAGCTATGGGACGTGGTGCAGAGTACAAGTATGTTTGCCATCTATGAGGTACGGCACCCTACCCAAGACTACCGATGCAAGTGTATCAGAGCGCAGAGCTCCCCCGCGGAAACTCCACGTTCACCTCACGCCTGTGCCATGAAGCCCCTGGGTCAAGACGCTCTACTCGGCCATTGCCCTGCGCAGCCAGTAGCCACCCAGCTTGACCTTTCAACCGCGGGAGTGAAGTGCCAGGTAATTACACCCCAAGGCACAATGTTGCTCACTGCTTACGTGACTTGGCACGGATCGTCATCCCACCCCTGACAGGTCCACCACTTGATTTAGTGGGTGAGAGCTTTACGAAGCTCTTCATTGGCTCCTCTGTCACGGAGCTCAAGCCTGCCTCGGGCCAGTAACCGCTGAGCACACAGTGATGGAGGTGCAGCGCAGCGCAGCTCTGCAACCGCGCGACAAGAGCAATTTCCTTACCATCTTAGCCTACTAACAGCAGGCCATCGTGTCTTCCCTTCTCCGGCCAAAGGCCCGCTCGAATTTAACATGGAACCCACGGAGCAGGCCGGCCGTTTGCTGTAAACGTCTCTCGACTCGGAATCAGGGTTCTTGATGGAGACCAGACTTTGAAGTGTGAAGAGCGTAATTTCTCTCGTCTCGTCTTGATTCGTCCTTCTCGGGCACCTGCGGGACTTCTGACGAGAACATTGCTTCCAGGAACCCGTTCGTGGCTCAATCTTGAACTCAGCAGGCTGCTATCCATCGTCCTTGGTCAGAGCAGCATCGTGGCAAACGACCGTCTGTCAGCCTGCGACACCGACAAAGCCCCCATTGGTGCGAGTCCGACGCGAAGGAATCTCCCGTCAGCAGAGTTCCTCTTTCCACGTGCCCACTCCTCCCAGATCTGCTTGCTTGACATCAGCCGTCTGAGCCAATACACCTAGGGCAGGCCGCCGTGCTCGCGACCAGTCCTTGGCCCCCATGTGTCTGTAGGGCTGAAGCGCCTGAAGAACTTGTGTGGTCCAGCTTGTAATTAGCCTTTTGGAGGTGCACATCTTTTTTCCTCGGGTCATGGCCATGCTCATGCCCGTCGCATTTGTCCCCTGTGTAGGTACTGTAGGTCCCATCTCGCTTGGCCGTCTTCCCGCTCGAATCATTCAGTTGGACTAGTTTGTACTGTCAAAACGTCTCCATCGTCATCTCATTCCTGCACCAGCAATCCAATGATAGCATCGTGTGAAAGTCTTGTCTTTGCATTTTGCTGCCGCAAAAATCAGATCAAGACACGCTATAACGCCCCATCCCATTCAGCTAATTCGCACTGATGCGATGCTCATTTCACCGTGCGGCCTCACCTTGCAGCCAACCCTGTCTTATCAATGACAAATGGCTCCCCCAACTCTCATTTCCACCCCAGTCTGAGCAAGGTGCGGCGCCGGTTGCTGCGAGAGTTCGCGCCGCAGCCGTCGACAAATTTCCTCCGGCGACAAACTTTTCCCCCTGCAGTGACGTGACCCAACAACGCTGTGTCGCGGGCCATCGCACCGCCGCCGCCCCCATCCTCCCATGCGAAAACGTAAACGCCCCGAGAAAATTGTCAGCTCTTTCGACACTTTGCAAGTCGGTCGTGGACGTTATGCCTTTGGATTGATGTCGGGAAAGACGGTTCTCAGAAAGTTGTCCGAGAATCGCGTGCACTGCTCGTAGGCCTTTGCAAATCCCTCAGAGCCACCATAGTAGGGGTCCTCGACGACCTCGGGCCGCCGACCGCCCGAAAACTCGCCGAACAGCATCACCTTGGCCTTGGAGTCGGGGTTGCCGCGTTGCTGTAACCTCTGGAGGTCTTGCAGGTTCGATCGATCCATGGCGAAGATGTAGTCGAACTTGTTGAAGTCGGATGGAGAGATCTAATGGGAGAGCATATCGGGTCAGTCTTGGGGGTGAGGGCGCATAGTGACTCCAGGCTCGGCCAACAGCGTACCTTGCGGCCGGCGTGAACATAGTCCTCGATGCCGTGGTCCTCGAGCGTCTCCATGGTGCGCTCGTCCGGGGGATCGCCAACATGGTAGGCCGCTATGTCGTGTGTCTGCTGTTAGCAATGGCACTTTGACGCTGTCGCCGAGGGTTTCGCGGTGGTTCGGATCATGACGTATCGCGTACCTGTGCCGCACGAATCCACCTTCGTGATGAGGCCCTTGTAGGGGGGCTTCTGAGTGATGTGACGAAAGATGCCCTCGGCCATTGTCGAGCGGCAAATGTTGCCAAGGCAGACAAAGAGAACAGAGACTGGCTGATCGGGCATTTTGGAGGCTGTAGAGATGGTGTGATGCGGCAATGAAGTTGTCGCGTTGGGAGGAAGCTATCTTTACTTTAGAAGACGCCCAACTGCCCCGCGACAGTCCAAGGGGCAGCACGCTACCCATGGATAAGCTAAGGTGCGTAATCTGCGATGGAGGGGCATCTCCCACCATGTGCGTGGCACTGTGAAAGACTGCAATCTATACTGCGGCGTTAGAGGATCGTAGATTCGCGAGACTTATTCGCACTGTATACCTACTTTTTCCTCTCTATTTCAGCACTACCACAAGTTTCTAGCTTCCCCTGTAATTCTAGCAGTGGTTCTTTGATCTTCCACGTTTTGTCTTTCGTCATTTCATGTTGGTTCCCGACTGGAGCACCAGAAATTGCAACTGCGAAACTTCTCAACGTCGCAAAATCCCTTTCTGTGGAGGCCTCGTATTGCGTCGAGCTCGTCCACCTCAAACCGGGACGTACGACTCACGACATGCCACGGATTCCTCGCGATTTGTCTGCCCGACAATATTTACTAGTAGCCCCAATGTGCTGCCCACCGGCTCCAGAAAAAGTCCTACTTACTCTGGGTCTCTCATCACACCGGACACAGGTCCGAGTCGGGTTATTTCTGCGATGGCCCGAGCGGAGTTGATGCCGATGAATATCTCCGGCGACCCCCTTACAAAGCTGATCTCGGCGATTTCAATGACCGGCGACGCCGTCTCCTGACCTGCTCCAGATATCCCAGCCTTTCTTTGCCACCCAGTCAGAGAACGGCAGCCCTAATATCAGGTCCAGGTCGGGTTTTGGCGACACAGTTGCGGTTCGGGGTACCTGTTTCGGGACTGACAAAAACAGCACCAGACAAAGACGACAAGACACTCTCTGGAGCTGCTTGGGCACTGCTCCGACACGTCACCTGGCCTGCCAAGCGGTTGACAAAAAAAGGGATACACAATACCACTACCAATGTATGTGGACGCTAACACTGAGTGTATCACTTTTTCTGTCAACCGCTTGCCTGCCTTGTGCGGATAGTGATTGATGCATTGCTAATGCTGGTAGAGCATTTCCATGCAAGAAGAGGGTCGCAGCATTGCCGGCGACCCATGATGGAAAAGAGAAAATGCCAATTTGGCGCCGGCGAGGGTATCGACTTGCCGAGACTGGAGAAGTTCCCAGCAGTCATGGCTGCTGCCACGCGCGACGGCTTGCCATGATCACGCCTGTGGCCCACACCTTCCGTTTGCGTTCTGCGACGCCAAAGGATGGCAAATTAGACGCCACGCCTCCTCCGGTCGCCCTAAACGTCAGGCCATAGCAGCTTCTGCAGGCCGTTTACAAGTGGCATTGTTGCAGCTGGCTGGGTTGAGCTTGATGTGACAAACATCGGAGACCAATTGTTGAGGCGGACGGAATGCCATGCGTGCCACCAACAACTGGCGGTCTGTGGCGGCGGATGCGAATCTGAGTGAGCGCTAACTCCAAGCTACGACTGATGCAACCTGCGTGCCACCTTTGACGTTCCGGATGAATGGACGAGCGGGCAGTTCGTGGCAGGACGCTATTGAGGTTTCAGCGACGGGTCAAGAGCTTTAGGGAGCCAGTTTCGAGGCAATAACTCCCGATAGAGAGTCTGAGCTCAGATAGAGCTCTTTGCTCTCAATCCGACTCTGTGATCCACGGGATAATACATGCCACACACTCGTCGGAAGGGAACGGCGATTGAGCGTCTGATTGCTCCAGACTCTGCTGGCCAGAGACAAATCAACGCTCTGCGGTTTACCACAGAAAGGTCCATCCCATGTCATGACCAATCGGATGGAAACTGACTGGTAATTACAAGTGTTCATCCTGTTCGCAGGCGCGGAAGCACTCACAGACCATATCATGTTGCCGGCAGCGGACGGGCCCATGCAGGAGCTGGTCCTGGGCACATACAGTACATGTACGGATACATACGGCCCACACCCTGAAAATGGGCCCGACTCTGATTGGGTATCTCTCGGCTATCCACTCGCCACTGCCGGATCGCGACAGGGGGACCACATGAGCTTAATCGACCTGGACAGAGATACTGCCGCATTCTTCAGCATGCAACCCTATACGGAGAGAGTCAGCGTGGCATCGGCTTGCCAGCCAGGAGAGAAGTGATGCAGCGGCGGGTATTCTTCAACCTTTCAGTGAAGATGGCATGCTAGAAGATCAGATGGGAAGGACAAGAGGCATAGCCCAGGAGGATTCCATACGGCGCCTGGGTGCTGGGGCCTTCCCTCCTCCGCCTGGACGCCTGGACGTTTGCGGAGGATCGTCTACGCGACCACACGTCGAGGATCCAGATGGATGCTCCCGACTCTGCCTGGAGCCCTCCTGAGCATCTTTGTTCGAATCAGACCACGACATTCATGGCTAGTCTCTATTCCGCGGCAGCGAGCCAAGAGAGCACAACACGCTAGCCCGAGCTCCCATTTCGTTCAAGTCACGGCCGCTTTGCACCAAGGCTGTCGTGGCTGGCCGATCGTCACTGAGCTGTCCGCGGATAGCAGCCAGAGGCAGATTGCCATGGCTGCAGCGAACTACTGGTTCGCCTCGCCAGAAATGCCCATCACTGTTCCACCCGTTTGGCTTAATCCGGATTGCTACGCACCAGCACGAGAAGCTACTGAGCTCTCTGCTTGTTTGTCCATGGCCGGACCCAACTGTTTCTAGGCGTCTGCTTGGGCCGTGGTCTTGGCAGATATCTCCTATGGCCATAATAAGACCAACTCACGCCCACTTTGCATCCCGCACATCAGAATATTACCGCAGGCCCCGTCACTTCTGGTTCCCACGCTCGCTCGACAGACCCAAGACATTGAAGACATCCATCTCCCGCCGAGTCGACCGTCTTGTAGCACTCCTGCCCGCCCACAAAACATAACATACCATCTCCAATATGAAGTACACCATCGCCACAGTACTCCTCGCCGCCTTCGCGACGGCCAAGACTATTGATGAGCTCGTCGAAGCCATCCCCACCTGCGCCGTAACGTGTATCCGCGACGCCGCCCAGACGGTCAACTGCGATGTTGCCGACTTCAAGTGTTCCTGTGGCAAGGTCAACGAGCTCACGCCCTCGGTCGTGAGCTGTCTTTCCAAGTCCAGCTGCACCGCCGATGAACAGACCAGTACGCATCCGTCCCCCCACACCTCTACTACATCAAGATGAACCCAGCTAACGCACGGTCATAGACGTTCTCTTGACAGCACAGCAAATCTGCGTGCAGGTGGCATCTGGGGACACGGCCACCGGCGGCGTGACAGCTGCCGCCGCCACGCCTACCAGTAACGAGGCTGTTGTAACTTCCAGCGCCGGAGCTGCGGCGGCGACTACCTCATCGCCCGGTGCAGCCGGAAGGGTCCAGGCCGCGGGCTGGGCCGGAGCCATCGCCGCCGTCGCTGCCCTCGTTCTTTAGAGGCATGGCCATCTCCGTCATCTCGTTACCTACCCGCCGGGCTTCGTCTTTTAGCTCAGCATCCAACTTTCTTTTTCTGTCCTTTTTGACATGGGTGCGACGAACTTGGGCTAGGAGTTGAGCGGCAAAACTGATTCCGTATCATCTCGGCAAATTACTTTATCATGTACAATCATGTAGTCTATCTAATCTCTCTATCGAATCTATACCACCATAGTTTGCCTCGTGGTGCGTCTTCACATCTAAAAGGTAGGAACAGAACAGAATGAAGAAGAAAGTCGCAACGCTACTTCTATAGTACCCTCTCCCGCAATTGCCCTTGTTATCCGAGCCCAAACTTGCCCAAGGCACTCCCGTCTCCTCCGTCGGCCCCGTCGAGCCACCCATGCAAGTCGTCCATGGCCGCAAACTGCCTCGCGTACACCATGCCCTCGCGCCGCCTCTTCTCCACCATTTTCCAATCCCACGCACCATCGTCCTGCACGTCGCTCAAGTCCACTTCCTCGTCGCCGACGCCGCTGTCGCCGCCCTGCCAGCCGCCGGGCCTCTGGGGCAACAGCTCGCTCGCCTCGAGCGCGACGGCGGGGTGCACCGTCAGGCGGCCGATTTTCAGGACGTACTTGCTCACGCCGGTGGCGTAGATCTTCTTCTCCCACTCGGCGGAGTCGGCGGTGCTGCCCCCGGTCCTCTTGCGGACGCGGGCGGAGCGGCCGCCGAATTTGGGGTCGAGCCACTCGGCAGGGCGGGCGGTGCCCTTGGGGACGAAGTGGGTGACGATGTAGAGCCACTTGCGGTCCCAGGCGAGCACGCGAGACCACATTTCGTACGGGGCGTAGGCGGTGATTTCGCGGCGGAAGGAGCAGTGGACGGCGCCGAGGATGATGCCGAGACCGCCGCGGGCGGGGAGTCCCGATTTCGGGTCGAGGACGAGTTTGGTGGTTGGGTTGTGGGCGAGCTGGCGGAAGCCCGGGCGGAGGAGGTAGGTGCACAGGTGGGTGCGGGAGACGTCGAGGTCGGAGAAGTAGGTCGAGTTGGACTTGTGGACGTTGTAGTCGATCTCTGTGATGGGGGCGTGGGACTGGGAGATGATGGGGCGGAAGAGGGAGCGCGGACCGAGGCGGGGTGATTTGCGGATGAAGAGGTGGAAGATGATGGCGTGCCATACGCGGTACTGTTACGAGGTTTTGTCAGGAAGAAGTCACGGAAGGGGGAGAGAACCGGAAGGAAAGCGTACGGTCCAGACGAAGGGCATGTTCTTGAGGTTGAGCAGGGCGAAGAAGAGCATCAGGATGCGGCTGATGCGGCCCGGACCGGTGAAGAAGCTGGCGAGGACGGCGCGCCACTGAATCTTGTACGCGGCGTAGGCGAGACCGCCGGCCGTGGCGAGGCGGATGAGGCGCACGACGCGGACGGGGACGCGGTCCAGGTCGCCTTCGGTGCGCGCTGCTTTCGCGGCGGCGGACGCCATCGTGGATGTTTGGTGCGCTTCTCTTGCCCTCTCTTTCTTTCTTTTTGGATTCGCGGTAGACGTCGAGGTCGGTCTAGGCGGTTTTAGAGGACGACTTCGGATCCGGTCGTCGGGAGGGTAGGATGAGCTGGCGAAGGGCGCCGACGAGCAGGATGACGAGGACGACGATCCAGAGAGGCGCGTTGCGGAGGGTGCACCAGAGCGTGGTGGAGCATTGGGCTAGAAGAGAGGGAGCGCCCATTGATGGGATGTGGGATGCCTTTGGCTTTGTATGCAAGGAAAGAACGAAAAAAGTGGCATCCGTACAGGGGACGGCAAGTGGTTGATCGCGATAACGATATCAGTGCGTTAGCGTACTGTAGGTATTGGCAATTGCACCCAGATCCTTGGTACGACGTCTGAATGAGTATCGTGGTCCACTCTCGCTTCGTGACATTCTGTTGGGCCACTGGCGATGTTTTACTTCCACGGCCAAAGGTTAGGTGAGCACCTCAGTAATCACCTAAAAGCGCACCTGATTGTCCAGGTACCTTAGGTACTGTACGATTAAGGTACGGGCTTAGTGGTGTGGTCGCACTTGTCCAGGGGGCCTCGTCAGCGCGGGAGTGCCCAATCAGAGGCCAAAGGAGCAGTAGCTGGACCTCGGCTCAGCCCTGTCCCCCTGAATATCATTCCAAAAGGTTTTTCCTGCCTCCAAACACTAGGTAGGTAGGTAACGAGGTACCTATACCGACGAAACCATCCAGCAGTCCACTACACCTGAGTGTCGGGCTGATTTGAATCCCAGTCGCTCCGGATGCCTCGGCAATGTTGTACTGGGAACCTTTCAGGCAAGGACCATGGAAGAGAATGCAGCCAGTTTTGGGGGTTTATATCTATCTGAAGATTTGTTTGCGTTGACGTCGCACCGTAAGTCGGCCATTGCCGCACGGCTTCCGAAGTCATTCGATGCAATCGCGCCGAGAACGGACACTGGTGCGAATCCGGCGAGGGCCGCGCGCCGAGCGTGTTCGGACCATGTTGTCGGTGTTGCCCCACCTCAAATGCCGCATGGCCCGGAATATATGAGCCAAATCCGGCCCGGCAGCTCCGCGTCGGCAGCTCCGCGTCGGCACCATCTACTACGGGGCCATCCTTGGATTGGTAACGAGGATTAGCCCAGGGATGATGGTGCCGATTAACTTGTAAAAGTCTTTTGCTAGTCTTGTGTGTATGTGGCTGCTTTCACTTCATGACTTGGTATCTCTTGTACTTTGTTTGGTCAAAGCCAAACTACGAAACACTTGGACAACCCCGCATCAACGATCATCATCTCGTAATATAGGGGCAGCAACCATCTTTTCCATTAGGCTTCCGCTCTTGACATCACAGAAGCACAGACTTACGACCGATGCTTCTGCCCGCAGACCGTAAGCCGCCAGGCTTGCAACGGTAAGACGACTCGCTCTGATGGAGAAGACACTTGGAAGTCCAATGCTCTTGAGGGATTCAGGGTCTGAAACTCTCCAAATCCCATCAGAAAATGCCGATTTCAAGTTCTAAAATCCACGCCATGTACGACCAAAGATGGTCTAGTAGCTACTTTTTATTTCTTCAAGCTTTTCAGATGGCTAGACGCCCTCTGCACGTCGACCAGCTATCCATTTGCCACTCAACACGACGTCTGTATATGGTTATACTGGGCATCGCCAGCAAGAAACGCGCCATCACACTTGTCACCCCGCCTGGTGTCATTCCGTGCGGCCACGACTACTTATCTGCACATAAACGTACAGTTGAAGTGGTCGAAAATAGTCATCTCCAGCCGACTTTGAGAACTGGGACTTCTGGAGGCTCATGATGTGAAATCGCCAGCGTTGAAAGAAATGGCTTTTTACAAAGTTGAGAATGGCGGTTAGTACAAATTTCCGGAGCGGCCGTGGTCACCCTCTCGACGAGTCGGCTCGACGGGCTTAGCCCCAACCTGGTCACTCGTAATACTGTCAGGCCGCTTTGTGTACAACGCTGAATAGTAAGTAGCTTCATGGTTCTTCAGTATTTCCTTCAGAAGGCGATTTGGATGCTCTCAACCGCGACCTAAAAGCATGTCCAAAAGACACAGACTCACATAGTCACCATTGGCCCAAGAAACGCCGCGCATGCTATCCAAACAAAAACTTGAACTCCATTTTCTGCGGTCATGCAGCCTATTTGAAGCCTGATATTAGAGGTTCCGGGCGAAATTGGCGGCAGCATTTATACAGAGAACACAACATGCGTCTTCGATACGACCCGACGTGTGCCGACAAGCTTTCACCAAGCCTAGCAGCCCATGAAGAGGCGTTGGTATGCCCGGGAGGCGCTACCGGATTATCGACATGCCGCTCGACGTGGTCGTACAGATGTCATCCTTGACCGTGCATTCACCAAGTTTGACGCCTTCGTCTTAGCCCGCGGGGTTGATAAGCCCTTTTTTTGCATACGATAATTGTGTCACACTTTGGCAGTATGTTAACTGAGGCTGTAGCTCTTCACCAGGTTTGCGTTGCCCTTGTCCACATGATACTTCGTCTCCGACTTAGTTTCCGAATGACTTTTCTGCCCGTCTACGCGGGGAGAGATTGGGAAGAAATTACTCTGCTCTGGTTGGAAATGTTATCCTCGATCAAAATGCAAGTAGCAAAAAGCTTCTCAAGTAAGTCTAGGTGACACTGTGAGTTCATCTGCCTTGATGGATGCAAAGTAAGAACATTAAGCTTAATAAATACTGCGGCTGCAGCTAGGGTATCAACGTAAACTATCTTTACAATTATCTGCGTAGTTTCCACCTGTCTTTCATACGACAATTGTGGTCGAAGTTTGAAGTTTGTCTACATACCGAATGAAGTGGAAGAAATAGACCAATCATGTAGTTGGCCCTGCAGGCCTTGGCTGCCTCAGCATTGCACGTTGCGGGGGCTCATGAGGTAGGCGCTGCGCAGGATGTATGTAATTGATGACTTGGATTGCCATGACCGTCGATTCCACGACGATCAGTACTTTCATCGCTGAACGGAACTGGAAATATGTGAGTATTAACCCGAAAACGCGTCTACTTCCCGTAGAAGTGTGGAAAGTAGCTGGTGTCCGACCTGAGCATCTTACGACTGAGCAACATATTACAGCTTCCAAAAGGTCGAAAGAAAACATTGAGACCAATTTCGGGCAGTTCACCATCATGAATGAAGTCTGCTTACTCACCGGCGAAAGTTTGAACGGTAAATCATGCCACTCTCGCCTCCTTTCCCTTTGCAAAACGGTCGAATGTGCTATTTAGAGGAAGCCCAGCGCTCTACGCGCTTTTTCGGCCGACATTGCGCTGTTTATACATGACCACAAGTCAAAAAATTCAACTACTGCGGCAGCGCAAGGGCATTCTATATTCTATACCATGGTCGCGTGGGTGAGACGTTCACTAGACGAGTTGATCGAGAAATACCATGCTTCTCGGCCAAATGAGCTAAGCTGTCGGGCCTGGAAGTCATGAATACCACAGGACCAGCGGCGTGGACGGATGTGGTGTGGGAGTACCTGCAGAAAATGGATGGGAGTTTGACGCAAATCACGGATTTGTCGTGGATGGAAGAACCGACGCTGTATGGCGACTTGTTGGTGCTCCCGATCGATGGGTTCGGCATGGGACAGCCGCATTCAGGTAGCACAAACGACGGCAGTATAATATCGGACACAGCCTTGCTCAGGCATCTCTTTGGAGGGTCTTGGAGGGGAAATTAGAGGTTACAAGTGTGTTGGATACATCCAGCGTTTGATGATGTGTAAGTAAGTGTAGAAACTGCCAATTCTCCCAAGCCCTGGGAGCTATCGATGGTGACTCCGCCTTGCTTCGCCATTGACCACAAACGTGACACAAAGAAAATCAATGGTAGCTTCTTGGTAACTGGATAGAGAGTACTGGAAAAGCTGGGTTTTCTGGATCAACAGCTCGAACAAAGATACGCATGGAGCGGGCTGTGTTTGACTGAAATGGTCGATCGATCATCCCGCAGAGACACTTAGACAGTCATTTTGGACGTGAGTTTCGAAGATAAACGGCGGACATAGCTCAGTTGGGAGAGCGTCAGACTGAAGCGGGTCCTCTGGGACTTGGAAAACTTCAATCAATCAATCTGAAGGTCGTGTGTTCAATCCACACTGGCCGCATCTTCGTTTTTGTGCTTTTTGAAGATGGCCAGCCCCCTAGGTTCCGTTCTAATGAGTCAAATCGTCTCGTTGCGTCGTCTTTACCTCAATTGTCGCAGATATTTATCCATGTATTTATTATTCGTCGTTCCTTTTCTTTTTTCCCCAAGTTGTTGCGGTGAATGGAGCTTGGTACCGCACGCTGCGTAGTTAGTGGTGGGACGGGAAGAGGTAGTTGAAAATAGGTGCGCCTGAGCGCCTAGAGTTCTGGTGACAGCGCTGAAATTCCGCCCCTCCAGCGGCCTGAAGCCACGTCCCACGTCACGGTCGCGACACCAACAGTCGCCGACACCAATCTTGTCCGTACCTAGGTAGCCTTAGTACCTAGGCAGCAAGCAGATCTCATCCCACCGCAATCCAACTGCCCTCACAATGTCGCGACGTCCGGCAAAGGGAGACTACATCGAGACCGTACGTCGATCCATCACCATTCCTCTCCCAACCCAAGCAAGTCACGACTAACCAAGATTGCTTCTAGGACACGGGCAACAAGGTCGCTCGAAAAGCGACGCTCGTCGGCACCCAGAATATCATGCTCGGCGGCAAGACGGTCATCCAGCCCGAGGTCATGATCCGCGGTGACCTCGCCCGGTCCGCGCAGCCCTCCAGCGGCGCTCCCGCGAACAACACATCCGTCGCCATCGGGCGTTATTGCTTCCTCTCGAGGGGTGCCCTGCTGCGACCGCCGGGGCGCATGTACAAGGGGTCAGTCAGTCGCTCAAGGGTCGACTGTAGAGGCATGCCCTGCTAATTCCTCTTCGTTTGGTGCAGGGTCTTCACGTATATGCCGCTCCGCATGGGCGACCACGTTTTCGTCGGCCAGCATACCGTCATCCAGGCCGCGTCCATCGGGTCCCACGTGCACATCGGCAAGGACTGCGTCGTGGGCGAATTCGCCATTGTCAAGGACTACGTCCGCATTCTCGAGGGTACCGTCGTGCCGCCCAACATGGTCATACCGAGTTTTAGCGTCGTCGCGGGACAGCCGGCGCGTGTCGTGGGAGAGGTGCCCGAGGGCGGACACGAGGACTTTGAGCTGCGCGAGCTGTACAAGACGGTCGGAAACAACCCACAGCCGCTGCCTGTGTGATGAACAGACGGATGAGGAGGAGGTGAAGAGAATCAGCGCAGACGAGTGCCATGTATTGCTACGTCCCCTCGCCGGGAACAGGAAGAAAAGAGAAGGTATTGGGAACGGCGTTTGGCGTAGACTTCGAGCGCGAAGCTCAAGAGATACCCTGTTTCGAGCTAAGGCTCAATTGCAACACCATCCAAACACGGCGGTGAAGAAGCGGTTCACAGAATGGGAAAGTCAATGTCGAAGATGTTAAATCCCAAAGGAACTCTAACTATCAGCCATCGCGGCGCCAAGACGGATTAGGATTCTCTCGACTTCACTAAACCCACGATCAACGCCTTTCGTTGGTTGGCTTCTACAGAGTCAGTCGACTCAAGACTCGCCAGGCTAGGTAGAACCCGCCAACCTCCTCATTAGCTTCAACTTCTCGACCACGTCCTGCTGCGCGATCGAGTTGCCTAGGTGGTGGGTGACTCGCAGAGTTGAACTGGGGACTGACGCCTCGTGCTCTCGGCCACGGATGCAACGATATCCGGCACATACATGCGAAAGATATCCCAGCTCGGCACTGAGACTTCCTTGAGCCCTCCAGGCCGGGGAAGAAGTTGCCCAGAACTGATGACGGCGTTATTCACCACCATTGGTGGCGTAAAGTCGAGGTCTGGCTGCGTGTTGGCAAGCTATTTGACACCTCCTCCTTAGGGCGGTTCAGCTCCTCGTAGGTGGCAACATCAACATCCTTCATCTCGTCCAGCGCGATGTTTTACGTCGGTGCCTTGGGACGCAGCAATGACTGGACTGACCTTGTGCTTGGCGCGAAAAAGGGGTTTCCGTTGGTTCTGGGCAGCTATGATGAGCTCTTTGACTGACGCGCTCAGGAACTGCACCGTGCATGCAATATGGCAAAGTCGACCAAA
Organism: Colletotrichum spinosum; assembly: GCA_004366825.1. Lineage (NCBI taxonomy): Eukaryota > Fungi > Ascomycota > Sordariomycetes > Glomerellales > Glomerellaceae > Colletotrichum > Colletotrichum spinosum. Next base: position 140,210 of record QAPG01000031.1, on the reverse strand, counting down.
ATACCAGGGTCAATATTAGATTTGGTAGGAGTGATGGATTATGAAGCGTCTTTCTAGGCTGTCTTCTGCTCCTCCAAGACGCCAGTCTCAGCGAAGTCATCGCGTTCTATCATCACCACTCTCACTCACCCTCATGCAGCCCCTGCTTCTCCCGCCTTCGTTTATCATGGCTTAAACTGAAGCCGATTGCTCAATGGCACGGAATGGGAAGACCCTTCAACTACCGCTGAGTCACAATGGTGGCCCCGTGATAAGTTGCAGTTTGGAGCCGGGGACGATGTCCAGTCACGGAAGTGTCTTTGGGTACATGATGTGCATCGCAGTGGAGACGTCGATGTTTCGCTGCATGGTAAGAGGGAAGCAAGTGAACCATGTTCAGGTGCTTCAACTTGAAAGATATCTGTCAAAGTAACCTCGGCAATGGACATTTAGCGTAGCATTCGGTATGCGTAGCGAGGTGTGTGGAGGGTGTGACGTTCTTCGTTGGAAGCTTGGGGGGCACCTGCTTGCAGTTTAGTGACAACAAGAAGCTCTTATCGATAACAAGGGATATTATCTTATCTTAGCTGTAGTGGGGCTTGCCATCCCGTACCTTACACAGTAAGGTAGGCACCGTACCTTACCTTACAGGGCGGGGCCCCGATGACATCCATAGATCAGGTTCACTTCTCCCCTCTTCATCTTCCCATATATCTTGTCCCATTTAGTACAGCTTCTTCAAGCTCCCAATTGCAAGAAACTACAAAAGAATCATCAGCAGGCACCGAGGCCTTCGTTGTGCAACTCCCAATTTGAGCCCTCGTCTTGAAGTCTCACTCAACCCGGTGAACCCACCTTTCGTCGACCTCATTCAGTGAAACAAGGTTCGGGACGAACTCTCGTCGCTGCACACGCTCGCTCCCAGTTCGAGAAGTGGCGGCTCAAGTTCGTTCATTTCGGGCTCCAACGATCAAATCCTCTCCGAGAAAGCGCTTTGGATCAATACAATATGCCTCTCACCATCGGCGACCTGCCCAACGAGATCCTGGCTCAGGTGTTTACACACCTAGACCGGCCGGCGCCCTCGGACTCGAGGCTGCACGATCAGCCGTCCTCGTTGATGCTTCAAAACATATTCTTCGATCGCGACCTCAAAACTACGTCTACCATCTGTAAGCGATGGCGTGGCGCCGTGCTGCCACTGCTCTTCCGACACGTCCTGTGGACATTCGACCGCTTCGAGTTGTCCCTCATGGAAGAGACGGGTGACCCAGCGTCTGCCATTGACTTGCTGGTGTTTCTTCGTGCCAACAACCTGACGAATTACGTCACTACCTTGACCATAGTTGTTCACGACGCCATGAGCAGCATCTCCACGCATGGCGCGAGTGCTGTCGAACTGATGGAAACCGGTTACGCAAGCAAGGCTTCATACAGCCAAGATTACAACTGGCTCTGGAGGACCATTTTCTCGCACGTCGACCCTGTGCGCCTGACCTTACTCGCATCGCCCAAGATCCTGGCGCAGCTGTTTTCCCGTATGCTCTTCCTCGGTGACGCGTGGAACTTTGACATGCCGCAGCACATCCTGTCGCTTTCCCGGAAGAACAGGACGGTCTCGACGGAAGGCCAACAGTCCGCACGCGCATCAACATCATCAAATCAAGATTCTGCCCAAGGATCTTCCAGCCAACCGCACGTCCCATGCGATCTCTTCACCGTGCGCCCATGGCAGGCCTTGCTGCTCAACGAGGGCTCCTCCACCCGCGTCTACAAGACCTACGAGTACTACCTCAAGCGTCCGCCCTCTATCCTCGGGGCCATCCTCGGAGCTGAAGAATACCCCAACGACCAGTCTGTCGTTCCATCGACCATCTGTGACCTCTCGTACGTCGGGATTTTCCCCCTCTCCAGCCACTTCAACACCCTCGTACAGAACATGCCTCGCGTCGATCGTCTGTTCGTCCAACTTGTACCGCGTAACGATATCCTCCAAGATGCCGAAGAGATGCGCAATGTCGATATTGCCGATCTATGGATGGAGCGGAACACCTCGTACTCGATGCTGTTCCGCGAGCTATTCGATCCGGACCCTGACAGCCCGTTTCTCGAACTCAAGACATTCGAAAGCGGCGACGCTGCCGACCGGGAGGCATGGGAGATGGCAGTTCAGTTCGTGCAGTTCAGCGGTGTGCAGGGCTGGAAGGTGGAGAGCGAAGGCGTCTTCGTGAGAGACAGTGAAGACGGCGAGCCGCGCACCATCCTTGGAATGTCTCAGTCAGTGGTACCTGGATCACCGTGACTTACTTACTGCTTCACTTGGAGGAAGGTGCTAATGTTTGGCTGCAAGACTTCCGGCCCAGCTCAGGCGGATGGCATTCAACGGAGTAGCTACATTGCCCGTTTCCAGTGTGACGATATACATGGGCAATGAGGCAGTCTAGACAAAGGCCAGGCCATATTGTGAAGGTGCAAGATTGGGTGGGCCAGTCTAAGCCGACCATTGTTATTCCTTGCTTCGCCGTATTTGCGAGTCATTAAAGATCACTTTGATATTCGGCATATCAGGCGTCTATTTCGGTCGCATGCTAGCGCTAATAGACTAGGCAGCGGGATAGGACGGCAGCCCCGATAAGACTCAACTACCGGGCAATTTGTAGACAGCAACAATGAAAAGAGCATCCTTGGTCATATTGGAGTCCAAGGAGAGTGGGTTTGCGACGCTTTCTCAAGCCAAGGCTGGATTTTAGCAAGGGCTTCTTCGGACGCTATCGTGTGGCTTCCTCCGAAACGATCGTCAAGCTTCCCACGGCCCTCCGGCGCGATGGCTCAACTCTGGTACAGTTGCTACAACGCCACTCAGCATATCGAATCCTTCTATGTCCCATATCAGTAGCGTAATTCGATGGCGCGGTCAAGCAAGCGTCTTGTTCCTCAGGCCTTTTAAATAAACAAGCCTGGGCGCCCATCAATTTAAGACTATTGGCCGTCTCAGTTCCTCGACTGCTCTGACATCGCATGGAAATTTTCAGTTGCATTTTAACACGTCAAGGAGGTTACACGCTCTATTCCACATGAAGCTCCTACGCACTTGCATCCTGGCCTCGGCCCTGATCGGAATCGTAGCCGGCCAAGGGCGATGTTTTGTGCCAAACGGCACGAACAGACACGACCTCACCAACATTGGCAACAACAAGTATGAGCCATGCGAGAGTAATGGGCACAGTATGTGCTGCAACACGGCGACTGGGGATAAATGCCAGTCGAACGGGCTCTGCTGGAACGAGGGAGGCAGGGTTTCGTGGCGAGAGAGCTGCACAGACCCGACGTGGCAGTCACCCAAATGTCTGAAGCTCTGTGTTTCCGATGATGCCGGTAAGTGATAAACAGGAATGCTTTCCGATGGCTGAGAGGGCGACGGCTGACGGGTGCCGTAGCGACGGGGACTGACGGAGGACCCATGACTGGATCCGACGTGGTCGTAACAAAGTGCGGGAACGAGGACGTGTTCTGCTGCGGCAACGATCAAGAGGCCAGGGAGTGCTGCGAAGCGGGACGAGGTGTTCGCGTCGTTAACGGGCAGGTGGTGGCCGCATCTTCGACTATGAGCACGCAGCCGACTTCAGCAACGTCACCGCTGACTTCGTCCCCGACTCCGGACAACGAGGCCGGGGGCACTACGGCTTCCCAAGCGGCAGTCATTGGCGGAACGGTCGGCGCTATAATCGGAGTGATGACCCTTGCCGCGGTTGTTGTGTTCCTCTGGTTAAGGGGGTGGAAGAGAAAGGCAAGAATGGTACAACCTACCGAGCCCACTCAAGTTGTGACCGAGGATATGGAGGACAAGAACGCCGCGTACGATAGCATGTTACCGGGATCGCAGCACTTTGATGGTCCTGGGGCGCAGTATCACCTTGCCGAGCTTCCGGAAGACCATAGTCAACCAGGAGAGTTGGGGGACAGACCTCGGGGAGGGACATGATTCCTGGTAGTGAACGAGCTCTAGGTAGAGATGCCCTCAGCACCTTTTAGTTGCCAGCTCAGCGGAAGTACATGCCACTTGTCACTTGTCTTGGCCGGGATCGTGCCGTGGGATTGAGCTAGAATGCGAGTTCACGCTGCCCGACTCAGTGACAACCATCAGAGCTTCTCCCTACTCAGTCAGATCGCACGATTGCTTGCATCGGTCGGATCGCTGAGGTCAACGGCAAAGCCAATCGGGCGAATCCCTGGTCGTAACAACCTTTGGACAGAGTGATCAAGAAGCCCGGGGAAGAGATCCGTTGCCATCAGAATACTGCCAACAGCAGGTTGCTTTTACTTGCGACAATATCTCGGTGTGTGGGTATCACCACCACAGCAGCGTCATCTTGCGGTATGTTTCATCGACGAAGTCAAAAGCTCGAGGGACAATGTACCTGTCAGTTCAGAGTGGAGATGGAGCTCTCGGTGAGCTGAGGTGATGCAGGTCTGCTCGGTGTGCTCCACATCATGTGACTTTGCCACCAAAGAGGCCCAAGCTCGTGTGACGAAAAGCGGGCGCCTCCGCATCATACAGCCAATCAACAGCCATCTCTGTCCAGGACAAAGACGAATGCTGTGGCTTCTGACTCGCTGGAACATCCCGGTGGCCGCCCCGGACGAGTCGGGTCTGGGTTCCTACCAGTTAGGTGAAAGCAAAAAGTCACGGAAGCTTCCCTCCCAAAATCACTCGACCTATCGTTCGATGTGCGCACGGGTGTCGTTACACTCTACATCATTCCAGCCTGCTGTGCTGTCCCGTCCCCTCTTCCCACCACCTCACCACCACCCCATCCACAGAGTGTCATCTCCTCATCATTGACAAATTTCCCTCTTCTTCTCCGCCGCGGACGTCTCCCTTTTTCACTATTCGTCTAGTGCACACTCGCCCGCTTGACCGCGACCATTCGCATTGAGCAAATCCCGACATTGAAAAAAACACCGACCACCAGGTGGCTGAGCTTCCGCGGCGGATATAGCTTCAATTTTGTCCTTCTGAGAGACAGCCCTCGAAGTTTGCATCTAGCTGGCTGCACGCACGCACGCACCAGGCTCCCAATGCCAACGGCCTCTTCGCCTCGACGAACGTGAGCCCTTTCTAGCATCCGAATTCTGTTTCAACACGTCAATCGAAACTTACAACTCGCCGACAATCCATCATCATCACAACAACTCAAGATGGTCCTCACGCACACCACGAACCACACCTACTCCCACCCCTTTCCGACCGTCACACTCGCCTACTTCCTCCGATACTCCTCTCCCAAGCTCAACCCCTTCAGCGCTCATGTGCTCAGCACCGATACTCTCGAAAGCCGCGTCGATCCCTTGACGGGCAGGCTACACACAACCCGCATCCACCTCAAAAAGTCTCGTATGCCCGCGCCCGTCTTCAAACTTCTCCCCGCCTCCATCACCGGCGGCGGTTCTGCCGAAAAGGCAAGCTACGTCCTCGAGAAGTCCGTCGTCGACATGCGGGAGGGTTGGATGCGCACCGAGAGTCGCAACCTCAACTTTATGAACGTTCTCTCCGTCGTCGAGAAGCAGGACTTCCGCCTCCCTGCCGACGCCCCGGTTGATGCGGCCACAGACGTTACGACGACAGTGATCTACAAATCCCGTCTCGGCGATAGGCTCCGAGGTGGGAAGAAGGATCAGCTGCCGCACCAGGCCAGCAACGTCCCCGAGCAGACTGAGCAGAAGGAGGGACGGTGGTTGTCCGGCTGGGTGAGCGGCCTCGGCGCGCGCGGCATCCAGCGCAGCATTGAGAACCTGGCGTCCAGCAAGACGCAGGATCAGATGGGCAAGAGCCGCGAGGGCATGCGCGTTGTGCTCGAGCGACTGCGAAAGAACGGCGTCGTCGGCGTGCTCGAAATGATGAGGCGGGAACGCCAGTTGGCGTAGTGTTCCCGTCTCGTGCGGACGTGGGGAAGCGTGAACCGGACTGAGGGAGGAAACACACTGTGATATTGTACACCATTGACGGCCTTGACTCGTTTACGACTTGGGCAGCCCGCGAGAATCCGCTTCCCCCCTGTCCCTTGAATCTTTTTTGCCTCTCCCAACACTTGTTGTATATTATTCATTGACCATAGCGCGGCGTACTTCACGGCTGAATAGGCGGTTGGAGAGGAAACTCCAGGCACACAGGCACGCTAAAGGAACAGCGATGGGAAAGCAAAACATTGGGTCGTTTTGTCATGCCGACGGCTGTATGACATCCCCTCTCTTGTAGTTGACACATCGAGGTAGTCAAAATGTAAAATCTAACTGTTGATACATCATGTTGACATGGTCATCGCGCGATTTGATCAAGGGGTCTTGTGCTGCTGGAGACTACGACACAAGACTATTTACATGACGGCGTCCACCTAGCTCGGCCTCTATCGTGACGCTCTCCCAAGCCCTCTTGTCTCAAGGGTCCCAGACGCATGCGCGAGGCGCTTCGTCGCGGACCCTTGGGTTTCGCCGTGGAAGGCGCACAGCTGTAAAGCCTAGGTTCTTTAAAGCATCTGTCCCCGAGCCTTGGCGATCTGCGGCACGTTTGACGCGGTGTTTGGACGACTTTTCGTTTTGGCTGGCTGTCGAGGATTTTCTGCTTGCGGCTGGGGTGGTGGTCCCTGATCGTCGGCCACAGGCAACTTCACGGCGGGAAGACCGTCACAACCACCACTATGTGTTTTCTCGATGGCGAAAAATGATGTTTGTGAAATATTTGCAAGTGTCTGACATTTCCCCGGCTGTTCTTTTTTCATCCAAGTTACATTATATAATACACATCTAGCCCGCCCATCACGAAGAGCAGGCATCATGGCTTCTGCTTCTCGCGCTCCGCCACGACGGCGGCGGCCTCGTCGTCGGCGACCATGGCCTCGATGTCCTGCGACACCATCCAGTCGCGCACGCTGTCAAACACCTTGTCGAGCGTCTCGCCGCCGGCGATCACGTCGGGCAGGTCGTGCACGTCGATGGCGGCGCGGTGGTCGGTGACGCGGTCCTGCTGGTAGTTGTACGTGCGGATCTTGTCGCCGCGCGTGATTTTGTTCTTGGCGAGGACCGAGTTGCGCAGCTGCGCGGCGGCCTCCTCGCGGGCCTCGCGGCGCTGCAGCGCCACGCGCGAGCGGAGGAGCTTCCATGCGTCCTCGCGGTTGCGCTGCTGCGAGCGGTTGTCCTGCATGCTCACGACGGTGCCCGAGGGCGCGTGGGTCATGCGGATGGCGGACTCGGTTTTGTTAACGTGCTGGCCGCCGGCGCCGCGGGCGCGCATGGTTTCGATCTTGACCTCGGCCGGGTCGATGTAGAAGTCGGATTCGGGGTTGTTGAAGTCCTCTTCGGCGGCGCCGCCGGTGCCGGTTTCGGGGAAGGAGGGGAGGACCCAGACGGCCACGGCGGAGGTGTGCGTGCGGCCCTTGCTCTCGGTGGCGGGGACGCGTTGGACGCGGTGCATGCCGGCCTCGCCGCGGAAGATTTCGTAGGCGCCCGGGTCCTGGACCTCGATGATGGCTTCCTGGAGGGGCTGCTCGCCCGCGGCGGTGGATGCGTCGCCTGCCGCGTCGGCCATTTCGTACTTTATCACCTGTGCGCGGTAGCCCCGTCGCGCGCAGAATTGGCGGTACATTTTGAAGAGGGTGTCTGCGAAGAAGCGGCCCTCGAGACCGCCCGGTCCCGGACGGAGTTCGAGCAGGCAGGGCATGTGGGCGAAGGGGTCCTTGGGTGTCAAGGAGGCGGAGAGCTTGCGGGAGAGGGAGCCGAGGTGGCCCGTCGTGGACTCGAGTTCGTCGCGCGCCATGTCGCGGAGTTCCTTGTCCTTGGAGAGGAGGAGGGACTTGAGTTCGGCGAGGGAGCTTTGGGCCGTTTCCCACTCGCGCAGGGCGTCGACGACGGAGGAGAGCTCGCCGACGCGCCGGGCCGTTTTGGAGGAGTATTCGGATTCGAGGGTCGCCGAGAGGGCGGCGTGCTCCTGGGCGAGGTTGCGCGCGCGCTGGAGGAGGGCGGGGGGGAGGTTTGCAGGTGCATCTGGGCGAGGGTGTTAGGTGATGATTTGGTGTAGTCTGGGAGAGTGTGGAGGATGGAGGAGGAGCTTGCCTGTGCTAGCGTGGCGGGCGAATTGGTTGCGCGAGAGCTTGGGGAGCGATCCCAGGCACCGGCGGCAGACCCATGGTGCCGCGAGCATGCTCAAGCGCGGGTTGTGGTGGTTGAGATGAGGGAATCGAGGTGGTGACAATCTTCAAGTCTCGTATCGATCGGCTGATTGGCGGCAGCTCGAGGTGCGAAACGAATTGGCAGGCGCAAAAGTCACCGTCCAGGGTCCGTCACTAGAAATTATAGCTTATGTAATCCGCAGATTCAATTAATGGGCGAGTCGGCTCTGTTCCGTTGCCTCTTGGAGATCTTCAGGGCACCCTTGCCTGGCACCATTTCTCGGCGTTTTTGTTCTTGACCAACTATGAAGGGCGATTTCCAAGATGAAAAATGTTGTCGACGGCTACTGGGATGACACTTGAGGCGATTGCATTGCATGGTGGTAGTTCACACGTAGAATGCAAACAGAAGTTGATGCAGTTGTGCTTCTTCTTACGAAGCTAACAATACAGTGTACCCTTCCCTAGTGGTGATGATTGACTGCAGGCGTAGGCTTCTTTGGCTCTCAGTCATGACTATCTCCACTTAAGAAATGCGATATCCAACACGAAACGAAAGTCATTTCGTCAATTTTTAGACTCTGTTTCATCACTTCATCACAAGAGACATGCTTAGCTTCTTCTCAGCATACAGTGTAGACCGTAGCTGTACTAGTCGCGAGCTTCCTGCCCGTTGAGTGTCTCCGTAAGGGATACCGACGCCGGCTATTGCAAAGACAGCCCGGGAGTGGGACCAAGCCGGGTCGGCACGGGGGTTGGTTCCCGGGTGGCCCCACTCCACTGTTTATTACCGGACACTAGAACTTATTCCTCTTCACAGCTCTTCCGCATGGCAAAATCATGACAACAAGGGAAATATACGGCTTGCGAGGGTGGGACAGACAGCACATGTGCAATCATCCTGGTCACATAGCCTCAAGCTTGTCCGTATAGAGCAATGTCCTCCGCAACAATAGCTCAGCTTCTTGCCTTTACAATACCGCCGCCTGTTTTCGCGGCGCCTTTCCAATGACATGACGCATGGCATCATCGCAACACCACTCCGCAACTCCCTACTAGCTGTTGCGTCGTCAGATTTTCTCACAATTGCCCGCCCCACGCTGCATGTTACCTCAAACAAGACTCGGCCCAAGTTCAGCTCTTGCCAGATGAGGCAAGACTAAGTCTGAATACGAACGTGGTCTCGAGCACCCGACCCACATGGCTCATTGCTCCATGGACGAGGTAGGTGTGCATGAAGCATCGTCGGATGAGTCAATTCGAGAAATCTTAGAATGCCGTTGACTTGTATACAAGCGTCTGCAATTCTTTCTTTGACAAACGCAAGTCTTGACAAACTTCATCACCAAAACTTTTGCATGCACTCAAAATGGGCCACATCCTCTACATTGGAAATAAGCGCTACTCCAGCTGGTCAATGAGACCATGGGTCCTCCTCAAAGCCCTCTCTATTCCTTTTGAAGAGCATCTCCAGCCTTTCTCCCCGGGTCACCGCCAACCCGCCTACCTCCAATTCTCACCGTCAGGAAAAGTCCCCTGCCTCGTCGACGGCGACGTCACCGTCTGGGACTCCCTCGCCATCGCCGAGTACGTTGCAGAATCCCACCCCTCCGCCTGGCCCGCGGACAGGACCGCACGCGCGGACAGGACCGCACGCGCGTACGCCCGCTGCGCCGCGGCGGAAATGCACTCGGGCTTCGAGGCCATCCGCGACCAGTGCACCATGAACGTCGCGTTGCGCATCGAGCTTGGCGCGCCCGACGCCGCTTTGCAGCGGGACGTGGACCGCCTCGTGCAGCTCTGGACGGAGGGCCTGAACAGGTTCGGCGGGCCGTGGATCGCGGGGCCGGAGTTCAGCGTCGCCGATGCTTTCTTCGCGCCCGTGGCGACGAGGGTGCGGACGTTTGGGATCGACTTGAAGAGCGAGGCCGCTGCGGCGTATGTTGAGAGGGTGCTGGGGCATCCGGCTGTCAAGGCCTGGGTTGATGAGGGTATCGCGGAGACGTATCGGGAGCCGGGCCACGAGGAGGACGCTCTGAGGGGACGAAAGGTTTTGGAAGACTTGAGTACGGTTCAGTGATATCGATAGTTGAGGGTATCTATCATGCTAAGACATTTTGATGTCTTGAAGCCTTATTGGCAGGCGAGCTGGTATTGTAAGAAAGAATTGCTCGGTTTTTTCACTCTCCATTTAATACATTTCAAGGCCACTATCAACGTGTCCCCTTACTACAATTTGTTTGGTCAAAACGTTTTCAACCAAGGCAAGCATCTCAAAAGTGTCTATTACGCTTCCTGGGTAGTGCTTAACGGTGTCAGTTCGCATCCGATCAGACCATTGCCACCCCAAGACTGGCGACAATGCAACTGCAAAGAGATTATTTGTATTCCAGGGGAATCAATACGTCCTTACACATCACGGCCTGCCGACGGTAAGCCAACAACTAATGAATAGACTAGCAACGCCATGGCACGGCATGGAGTGTCTCTCGTTAATCAGAAACCTGCCGTCCACCACCTTTGGCATCGCGTTAGGCTGTCTCTCGACGGCCTCGCTGTCAAAAGTAGGCGGCCTATAGACTTTGCTCGGCCCGGCACGACCCGCGGGAGTTGGCGTAGACGGGAGTTCGGCGTGTCGAGCTCCAGACGCGATGTGATCTCATGGAGGCTGTCTATAACGTAGGGCCATTGACGCCACATCAGACCCACGTAGCTGGACCTCGATAGAAACTGCGTAACTTGACTGGTTGAGAGATTCGATCTCCCCGGTTCAGGGCAACGGCCAGTGCCTGTTTTCCGCTCGACCATCGCAGGGCGAGCAGTGGCTTTTGTTCCAAACATAACGGAGAGAAACCAGCCACGAAGACCTGGATTTGGAGAAATGCCCACCTATTGAGGGCGACCTGTTTGGTCCCACGCCCTGTCCTCGCCTCAAATTTAGAAGCTATTATCCAAATGGTTGTACAAAGCGACTTGTGAGGCTCTCGAGCATCAGAGGACATGAACAGCTTCACTTTTCGACACTAGTATCCAGGTAGATGCGAGGCCCAACAACGACGAGACTGCCGCGCAGAAATCCGTTCGCAATACTCTGAGAAACCAGTGCAACAGTCAAAGTGCGAAAACTGATTGTGTGTAAGCACAAGTTCCAGCGATCGAGAAGAACCTAGCAGTGGAACGCCAGATATAAGTATGCACACTGAGGTCGTAAGATTCACATGCGTGCCAGCTTCACGCGACAGCGTGAAGTACACCGAGCAACTTTATTATCCAAATCAATAACGTAATTGCCCAGGGAACCCCGATTAGGACGTGGAGCTTCCTCAACTGAAGACTGAAGGAATAGAGGCTGCTGATGGTAGGTCGAACACCGACCGGCTGACTCATGAAATATTCATATACCCACAGATTCTCTCGGTCATCCAACCAGCACGAAGCTTGAACCTCATCAACAGCCCTGATGGTCTAGCGGTATGATTCTCCCTTAGGGTCTAATCACCTCGTATGGGAGAGGTCCCAGGTTCGAATCCTGGTTAGGGCCCCATTTTTTTAATTTTGCAGAAATGGTGCAGCGAAACTGTAAGGTTGATCGTACGACATTTTTTTTTTCGAGATGCGACACATCGTCCCAACGGCCGCGTGGAGAGGGCCTGGCCAACGGCTTGCTGTTGACGGGGCAGTGTCCAACATTCTGGCGTCGAGCCAAGATAAACGCTGCGCATGCATAACAAGTTGAGCGGTCCATGAGTTGGTCGCGCCGGTCAGCGGTCTCGTTATCCCCAGGTCAACTTCTTTACTGGCATTCTGTGTTTTGCTGGATGGGTAATTTGCGATGTGAGTTTGTTTCTTCTGTTAGGCGAAACCAGCATGCAAGGCGGTTAGTTGAGTTCCACAATGCAGACTGATGCAGGAGGCAGACTGATGCGGGAGGCCGTCAGTTCTGGCGCCACGTTCGCGGCAAGAGGGCTTGCCAAGTTGTGGTCTATAAGATGGAGGCACCTTCTTCCCTCTGATCCGTCTTGAGAGCAGAGAATAAACTCAGGCTTTCAAACTTCATCATACTGCCATACTGGTCATGGAGTGCACAAGCTTCATCAAACACCTTCTGGGCTCTGCCTCTTCTCCCCACCAGCATGTCACCCACGAAAAGCCCCACGGCGTCGAGACTCTCGTCCAGAACCGCGGCACCATCAGCAAGTTTATCAGAGAGGCGATTGACAAGGCGACTAAGCTTGCGCTCGCCATCTTCGAGTGGGCGAAAGATCACCCTGTTTTGGTGTCCCTCATTGCCCTTGGCGTCTTGGTCATTATCGCGCCGTGGGTGATTGAGGTGCTTGGGTTTGGCGAACTCGGCCCTGTTGCTGGTATGTTTGATGGCACGTTAGTGATGTTCCTGACAGTTTGACTGACGATTCTTTGAAAGGCACGTTCGCCTCCTGGTGGCAGGCACGATATGCTGGATACGTCTCGAAGGGTGCCCTGTTCTCGTTCCTGCAGAGCCTGGGCATGACTTGGGCTTGACTGTCGAGTGGATGTGAATGGTTCCCGTAGGGACTTATGGTAGCGTCGATTGCAGATTCGTAGGAACATAGAAACAAGACAGCTCGGACTCTCATTTTCAGTCTCACGCATTATCTTCTGATGGCCTCTTCAAGGGGCATGTGTCACATATTCCAAACTTCTGGTGATGTCGTACTGCTCTTCGCGAAATGCCTAGACTTCAAGAAATGTCTGTAGAAGAAATTTGGCATATCTCGGCGATCTGTAGGTAACCGACTTTATTTTACTTGCTCTCTTGATCAAGTGCTGCTAGCTGGGGTTCTCACGAATCGCTCTGAGAAACCTTGGATTTGTATCAAGTATGGGCAGCCTGGATGAGTCACCAGCGTAACCGGTGATCTTCCAAGCAGTACAGTGTTTCTGATATCGAGACCTCCATCAATTTTTCTCGTACCGATTGCTTTGGCGTCTCTCCGGCTGTATGTAGTATCACGGCACAAGCTGGAGCATTTGGTAAGGACGCCACCAGCCACTCTCCCGAGCGGATTGCCAGAGAAATGACTTGGCACATGGGTGTGTCATGATAAAAAATGGCAGGGAAGGAGGTGGCCGGTGGCTTTGGGCCTTCCTCCTGTCGACCGCTCCAACCCGGGCTGCCTCTCTCACACAGCCAACATCAACATTGACCCCATCCTTCTTTAAGATGTACCTGCGAACACCTCCCAAGCAATTTACTTCCCCGAAATACAAAAACTCAAAGAAAGACAACCTTTCTGATTTCAATCGAATTCTACATCTAGCGTACCAACAACAACGATGCCCTGGTTTCTGGCCTTGCCCTTCATGCTGGTCCTCAAAGCCTCCCTCTGGCTCATAGGCTTCGGATCTGCGGGCCCCATCGCCGGTAATCTATTCCCAATCTTGAGGATTGACGCGAACTCATCTGACTATCTCTTGACAGGAAGTCTCGCTGCTTTAATCCAAGCTGTCGTCTACGGTGCCGCTGTGCCTGCTGGAGGAGTCTTCGCCTTTCTGCAGCATCTCGCCATGGTGCTGCCCTAAGCATTCCTTGCTTTGCCCTCATGCTGCTGTGACCGGTATGTAATCCTCGCTCTCAAGCAGCAAAATAAAACTTTCTGACTAGTCTTCACAGATCTGTCCCTTGCTACGGCCGGAGGTCTATTCGACATTGCAGCTGAGCTAGCGGCGGCTACTTGAATATTTGCGTAGGGTCATCATGATGAGGACTCATGTAGTCATTTCTCGGGCAAGTTTAGGGCGTGTCCCCGAAGACGGACAGTCTATCAAAAGAGATGTCAACGAATCGAACGCTTTATAAGATTCCGTTTCTGCTATTTGCCGTGATTGTTGAGCATGTCCGAATAGCGAGCTGCTACTGCCACCTAAATTTTGCCTAGAACGGAAGGTATCAGCGTCTTACGCCTTCCCGATTCATGGCAAAACGGAGCTTCTGCCACAATACTGGACGGAGTTTTGTCGAAACTATTTAGCGAGCTAGAAAAGACAGTCCATATGTCCCTTGGCACATTTCAGGTTTTCAAAGATGTAAAGCCAGCAGTTTTCTGCTGATCCACGTTTTCATCTCATTACCAAGCGTTTTGGGGTTTCCAGCAGTCTCATGAGCTTGAATCCAGCTTGATATACAAGTATGATGCATTTTGCAGCCGCCATTGGTGAGTAAAAGACAATTCTTGCTCTATCCTTCCATAAGGCTGATTCTGAAGGTTTCCACTACACCCAGTTTTCCTTGATAAGGATTCCCAATAAACCAGGAAAGAGCATTCCAAGACTACAATGTCAAAGTCGATCCCTGTCAGAGACTTACTGCTGCTCCATCTATGAAATGCAGCTGGGGTGAATGTCAGGTAGGTCTGTCAGCCTCTACTACAAACACAAGAACTCTACAACAGGCTTAGATGGCCATCTTCAAAAGCCATTCTGCATTCATCAGATGAGCTGTGTAAAAGGCACAAATAGGCCACTTGCGATGAAAGCCTGTCCCTTTCGTCCTGCAGTCGCCAGTGAATCACTTCATCACTCACGATTGAAGAATCATGCGGTGAATCACTGACTACATTTGGGACGGCTCAGTCGGTCCTTGAAAACTGCCTTGCCCTTCTATTCTCCAACAATGACTCCCAAACCCAAGACTTCATCCCTAAGACAACTCAAGGATATTTCTCAGCAATAGTTTGGTTCGAAACAAATACTACAACAACTCCAGAAATACAAACACGAAACATCTCGAAACAAATTTGGTCATGTCGGTTCTCCGTGGCCTTTTGCATTTGGCGGCACATTCGTATCTGGGTATCGCGCTACTCGCGGTCCTTGCCGAGTTTTCAGTGAAGCTGGGTATTGGTCACCGGTTTCCTTGCTTGGGTGAGTCTCGCTGCTGTCAAAAGACCCAGTCAGATAATGAGTCTGACACTTCCCAGGTGGATTGATCGTGGTCCTCACGTTTCTCGACGAGATAGGTCTGGCGCCTGATAGGGCCATGACGATTTACAAGGGCGTCGACCTGCTCCTGAAGCTATTATGATGGCTGAGCTGGAGTGGAAGTGAACAGCGGCTTGGGAGAAGGGCAACCGCAAGGGAGGAGGGGGTCGTTTCTTAAAATGTATCTCTTTGGACGCCAAAGAGCGAGTGGAGTAGCCAAGTCAAGACCACTCAATCAGACCAACTTTATACGTGAGCGCAAGGTAAAGGTGACAAGTAACTCTCTTGAATGATGTACAGCATATCATTATCAGTTTTCCCTAAGCCTCAAAACGCCCGAAATGCCATCAGTTGGGGTTGTCGAGAGAGGCAGGCAGCCTAAACCTCCTCGGTCGAAATGCCCGTAAACGCCTCCGTCTCCGCCGCTGCGACGTCGCCCTCCTCCTTGTCCTGCGCGGGCTCCGTCTTGTCCCACACGTCCTTCTCCAGCGCCTTCTCCTCCTCGTCCTCGACGACGCCGAACTTGGTCACGGCAAAGTCGGGCATGCGGCGCCGCTCCTTGCTGAGCACGCCGCCGCTCTTGCCCACCCTGCGCCGGCGCTCCTGCTCGGCGTCCTGCCTGACGGCCTCCAATTCGCCTTCGGCGTCGAGCATGGTGCCCTCGATGCTGAGGTATCCGTGGTCGCCGCTGATGCCGACGTCAAAGGCCTTGATGCGGAAGCGGACGCGGCCCTTGACCTTGTCGCTGTTGCCGTCGACCCAGAAGCCGGTGGTGTGAATCTGGCGCACGGCGCCGTGCTCGGTTTCGGCGGCCTGGGCGTCGGCGTCGGCGCCTTCTGCCTGCTCAAAGGGGTCGTCGACGTAGTTTGCGGCCTCTTCCGAGTCGGCGTGGACCCAGCGCCAGTCGGTGGGCAGGCGGGCGGACTCGATACTGGCGTTGAACTTGCCCCAGCACACGACGCCAATGTGGCCCTCGTTCTCCAGGTTGATGACGCCCTCCATCCAGGCGCCGCGGCGCGGGACGAAGAGATCGATGTCGGCGGTGACGTAGCCGAAGCCGACGGCGTACTCGTCGACGGAGACGAGGTCGCAGCGGTCAGAGTCGGAGAGGGCGGCGTGGCGGCGGCCGGGTTGCTCGGCGACGGCGACGTTGCGGTAGGCGAGGAGAACGCCCTTGAAGTCGGGGACGTAGCGGTTCAGGAGCGGCTCGAGATGCTGGGTCGCGGCGGCGGTGCATGGCGTATCCCAGCCTATGGGGTAAATGGGCAGGTATAGCGAGACTGTTTGGGTGAAGAAGGGAAACTGGGGTTTGGCGGGCGCGTCGGGGGCTTGGTGGACCTTGGCGGACGAGGATGAGGTGGTGGTGGTACTGGATTTCGAGGGTTTGGCGGGCGTGTCAACGTCCATGGCGTCTTGATCTTGGTCTTGCTCTTCCTCGTCGGCGGCTTCTGGCTCGGGGGTCGCGGCCTTGGACTTCTTGCTCTTCTTCTCCTTCTTCTTCTTTTCCGATGTGGTTACTTCGTCTTTGGCCTCGGCATCGGTGGCTTCTGACTTGCGCTTCTTCTTCTTCTCCTTCTTCTCCTGGGGCTCGGCGTCTGATGCGTCTTCCTGGTCTTCGCCTACCGACTTCCTCTGCTTGTCCTTCTTGCTTTTGCGCTTCTTTTCGGGTGATGGCTCGTCATTGGTGGTCGCGGGAATCGCAGAGAGGTCTTGCGAGCCAGTGGGGGCATCGCTATCGTCGGCATCGTCGACAATGGCGGCGCTCAAGCTCTTGGTGCGCTTGTGCTTGCGCTCGTCGCCAGCTTCGGCATCCTCCTCGCGCAGGCGCTTTTTTTCCTTCCTGTCCTTCTTGCTCTTCTTGTCGGACTTGTGCCCGCTGGCAGATGGAGAGTCGATTGTCGACATGGTATTGTTCGTCGTCTTGCTGGGGTGCAGCTGTTGTACTTTAGTTGTCGACGTCCAGCGGGTCGCGAGGACGCTATTTCCCTACATTCAGAAAAGAACTTCAACAAATAAAATAAAAAATTTCGAGGCAGACTTCACCGATCGGTGGTGGGGTCGCCCGTTCGCCGTGAGTGGGTCCCAGCAGCCTCTCAGACAACACCACCAGACAGGGTCTGGCAGTACGTATCTTTTGCGAGGTACTTGTACAACTGCCTTATTTTACATAGCACCTACCTATAGTACGGAGTACACAGTAGGTACCTAACGCAGGTAGGTAGTTATCTCCAGCGTGGGTAGGTACGTACGTGCCGTGTCAGCCTCTTGAAGCTTCCCTCATTCTCACAACCTACCTACCAACTTAGACCAACCTTCAACGGCCCTTCACTTCCATATCGATAGCATTGATCACCATCCAAAACTTCTTTAACTCTGTGAAATGCTTGCACGATGTTGACGCCCACCAATTCACTGTTAGTGATGCGAGAGACGCGGTGGGGTGGCCTAGCTCCCCTCACATCTTGCTCCTCCTCGACCTCCAATCACGTCTTCAGATGGCGTCAGTTCCCGAACGTCGGAGCTCGACTTATTAATCCATATTCACCGAGCCAAGAGTAGCATTCACATCCAAGTAAATCTATAAGTACCCATCATCCGACCGCGTCCTCTGTCGAGCGTCTGTCTGAGGATCAATTCGTTGCATAGACCGTATACTGTGATCTCGAACTACCCCGCACCCCTACGTAGTCAACCAGGACGACGCAAGACAACATCTACCCAGCATGTCGTTCAATCCCTCCAAGATTCTGGTCTTTGGTGCCACGGGCAACATTGGCGTCTTCATCACCGAGGCACTGCTGGACGCCAGCCCTGCATTCAGTCAAGTCACAGTCTTCACATCGGAGAACACCGTCAAGAATAAGCCCGAGCTGCTGGACGGCTGGAAGAAGAAGGGCGCCAAGGTCATCGCTGGCGACGTCGAGAACTCAGAACAACTCAAGGCGGCGTATAACGACCACGATACTGTTGTCTCGGCCCTGGGACGCAATGTTATCGAGAAGCAGATCGACCTCATCAAATTGGCCGAGGGGACCGACTCCGTGAAGTGGTTCTTCCCCTCGGAATACGGCACAGACATCGAGTACGGCCCCGAGAGCGCTCACGAGAAGCCTCACCAGGCGAAACTCAAGGTACGCAAGTACATTCGCGAGAACGTCAAGCGCCTCAAGTACACTTACCTTGTCACCGGTCCGTATGTCGACATGTTCTTGACGCTGTCCCCAGTGGCGCCGGAAGCTGGCGGGTTCGATGTGAAGAGCAAAAAGGCCATCTTGGTGGAGGACGGCGAGGGCAAGGTTGGCCTGATCACCATGAAAGAGTAGGTGCCGCTTCGCCTCGTGTATGTGGTCTAGAAGCTGACTTTGGACAGTGTTGGAAAGACCCTGGTGGCATCGCTCAGACACCCTGAGGCGTCGTACAACAAGGCCCTCAAGGTACAGTCTTTTGTGGCAACTCCCAAGGAGATCTTGGCCGAGTTTGAGAAGCAGACCAGCGCCAAATGGGATGCTTCGTACGCACCACTGCAGAAACTCAAGGAGGCCGAGAAAAAGGCATGGGCTGATGGTGTTCCCTACGCGACCATTTTCACTCTGCGGCGTATTTGGGCCGAGGGTGGCACCTTGTACGAGAAGACGGATAATGAAAGCATCGGGGTCGGTCCCAACGATGTTGAGACACTTGAGGTGGCCGTTCAACGGGCGCTTGATCAGAATCAGTAGGTAATTCATAGTAAGACATTTAATCCAAGAATCTGCCGCATCTTTCTTCATTTTGCACGAACGGACAACGGTGAGCTTGGTTTCGTCAGGCTTTGGACAAGCGCTTGTAGAGTCGCTGGGGTTTGGAATTCATAACTGCTACCACCTGGTGGAGTTCGAATGAAGACGATTTCTTTTCTGCATGCTCAAGATGTTAGAAAGATACTGTTGAGGTAAAGGCCTCATCGTAATAATGGCGACCTGGGTCGGCACAGTGTCGCAGGTGAGGACGCCTTCACCGAGCAGGGTCATCTCCTGGTGATGTAAGCGCTAATCATCCTTGGACCTCCCCGCATGCGGAACTCGAAACACGAGGGTCACCGTGGCGCTGCAGCACTCAGGTACGCTAACGTCCCTCTCTTACCCCAACTGAGCGCCCTGGGGTTCGTAACAGTGATGTGAAGCAGCTGTGGCATAAGGTCCTTTGTGCCCGCCGGAGCATTACCCCAGCTTCGCTTCAGTGGAGGTTGACCTTTCGACCTCCCATCGTCTTTGTCCCTCTCCGGTCGAAGCTGAACCTCACAAAGTTTCTCCCCTTCACCACGATCCCATCTCGGCTCGGACCAGAAGAGAAAAAGGCAATCGCCCGAGAGAAACGTCCAACATGGCTCCTGCGGGTCTTCGTCAGTGTATGCACGATGTCAGCCTTTACCTCCTGGTCTTGATTCTTGTCTCGACCTTGGGTCCCTTGCAGTTTGGCTTTCACCTGGTACGTTGAGCTTCTCTTGACGACGTCTGCTTCCCATGATCGCGATTGGAACTAATACCAATGCCTTGCGCTTTTCGCTCTTAGGCCGAACTGAACGCACCTCAAGATGTCATCACCTGCCGCAAAAAGTCCATCCAAGCCAAGGAGCCACTGCTGAAGTGGGTGCACTCCAAGTCGCCCGATACCGAGAGCTGGCTCCCCGACTGCATTCCCATGTCGGATGCTGTCTTCGCGACCGTCTCCTCCATCTTCACCGTCGGCGGCCTGGTCGGCGCTCTCTGTGCCGGGCCCTTCTCTTCCAAGCGCGGCCGACGTCCCGCCATGCGAGCCACTGCGATTTTGTACATCATCGGCGCTATCATTGAGACGCTTGCTGGTGGAGCTCCTGCTCTGGCAATTGGCCGTTTCTTCACTGGCGCCGCTGCTGGTGCCTCGACCGTCATTGTGCCTCTCTACATCAGCGAAATTGCGCCTCCTAAGGAGCGTGGCTTGTTCGGTGCCATGACCCAGGTCTCCATCAACGTCGGCATCCTGATCGTTCAGACGCTGGGCTTCTTCTTGAGCTACGGAAGGGCATGGCGGTGGATTCTGGCCGCGGGCATCTTCATCGCTCTAGCCCAGGCATCTGGTCTCCTTCTGATCCCCGAGAGTCCCGCTTGGCTGGCCGCAAATGGCGACGCGTCAAACGCTCGCCGTACCCTGCAACGCATCCGCGGCAAGGACTTCGACATTCACGAGGAGGTTGAGGCCTGGGACCAGAATGAGGTCAACGCAGAGCAAGAGGGTCTTTTGACACAAGGTGAGGCCACTCCGCCTCAGTCCCCGGGTCTCTCCAAGAAGGGTGCGCCAGTCCACCTAGGCTTCTTCGAGGTCGTCAAAGAGCCGCTCTACAGACCAGCCATTGGCGCCGTTGTCGGCATCATGTTCGCCCAGCAGCTTTGCGGTATCAACTCCATCATCATGTACTCGGTATCTCTCCTGACGGATCTCCTCCCCGTCAGTTCTGCACTGCTTACGATTCTGATTTCCATTGTCAACCTCATCACCACAGCAGCATGCTCCCCGCTTCCAGACAAGCTGGGAAGGAAGAGGTGCATCCTGATCTCCATCATCGGCCAGGGCACGAGCTCTCTGATTCTCGCGCTCTCCATCAAATTCGGAGTCAAGATCCTCTCGGCCGTGTCCGTCGTCTCCTTTGTGGCCTTCTTCGCTGTTGGCCTCGGTCCAGTGCCCTTCATCCTTGCGTCTGAGCTCGTCGGCCAGGAGGCGGTCGGTGCCACTCAGTCGTGGTCTCTGGCAGCCAACTACGTTGCGACATTCCTAGTTGCCCAGTTCTTCCCCATCGTCAACAACCTTCTCAACCAGCTCCTCGGCGGCGCGGGCTGGGTGTACTTTTTGTTCGCCGGCTTCGCACTGCTGTTTGCCCTCTTTGTTTCTGTCAAGGTACCCGAGACCAAGGGAAAGAAGGATGCTGATGAGGTCTGGGGCCGTACTCGGCGCATTGACTAGACGCTGCTTCGCGGAATCACGATGTCTCATTGCTATGCTTGCTTAGGTAGGGAGTTCTAGGGCGTTGGTAGACATTAGGGCGGGTTGTTGTTATCTAGCTCCAATCTGAAATAATCTTCTACTTCTGACAGTCTGTTCGATCTGCAGAATACCTGCCTTGACGCCGTCAACCACGGAAATCCGACTTCCCATATCCTGGCCATAGAGATCGACAGCCGTGGAACGGATGATCTCCTCGAGACCAGCCATGCCAGCGCAGCCCATGACCACGCAGCGCACGTTGCCACTTTTCAGTAACCGCTGCGTTGCTTGGTCCAGCCTAGACTTGACCTCGGTCGCGGAAACATGATGGAAATCACCGGCAGTCAAGCCGGTCGAGGTGACCCCGCCGAACTTGCCATTCTCCGACTGCTCGCCTTGACCGAGGTATGCCATGACGCCGTGGCTCAGATGCTTCTCCCAAAACTCACCAGTAGTCACGACGCCCCACGTGGAAGAGGGTACGCCGGTTTGAGGTAAGAGTGACGTCGCTGTGAGAATGCTTGCCTCGAAGATGCCGGTGACGACCAGGGAGTCGTGGTACAGCCGGGAGAGCTCCTCGACGAGGGAGTGGACGCTATAGCAGGCGACTAGAACGCCGTCGTAGTCTTGGAGGTTCACATTGCTGGTGATGTGTTCCAAGACGACTTCAGTGCTCAGTTGGATGTCGGCGTCGTCGTTGATGCTTGCCGGGCTAGCGGCTGGAGCTGTGTAAGTGTGAATTTCGAGGTCCTTATGACACAGTCAGCTCTTGTGGATGCTTTGTGTATATCTGTCTTCATTCTGCTCTCATCATGCTGGTGATTCCGGCTTACATCGTGCAGGGGCATTCCCTGGATGGCCCTCTCCATTCCCCTCGTCATATCCTCCGACGAGTTCGGGTTGATGACGAGGATCCGGATATTTCGGCGGAGAAGTCGCGTAGCCATTTTGACGCGTTTGTGACTTGAGAAACTGGAAGAAGTGACAATGTGCCAGGAAAGGAAAACTAAAGATTCATCCGACAGTTTGAAAGGAAGCTACTCCGCGCACTTTAAGGGTCCCATCCATCCAAACGGCCGAGTCGGGGCTTTCAGACGGTGGGGAAATGGGCCGACCATGTGGGGTTTGCCGGTCCGGTTACGCTGTTGCTGACAGTTTGCGGCTATTGCGAGTGTCACTGGCGGTGTCACTGAGGTCTAGTGTATATATTCCGTAGTGTGGCTGCCTATGCTGCTTACGCTCATGTAACTCGGGCTTCGTTGTTTGGAATAGAATTGTGGCTAGGATATTGTAAATCAGCTACAGCAATACAAATAAATGGTTGAACCTTCATGCCAGCAGTTGGAAGTCTGCTTGCAGGTAATGAGGCCTGGAGTTCGAGTATCCCGTCTTCGGTGAAGGCATGCTATCTACCTCCTTACGACGTGAGTACTGCGCAAATAATTGCCTTACGTAAGGTATTTTACGAGGTGGTCGGGAGCTGCGGGGTATCACGTGATACTCAGCGCTCAGCTCAGCAACTCAGCCACGACTGTCTGACGATGCTGCACCAGCCAGCAAGGACACTGCACCAGTGGGTGGACGTGCCAACCCAACCAGCCAACCAGTAGCAACCCCACTATCGACGACACAGACGTAACAGCTTCCCGGCTGCCGCACCGCCCTCCCCAGTCCCATCCCAACTCCAATCCCAACCACACCTTCTTCCCGTCGTCACCAGAAGCTTTGTTCAACAGCCCTGCAGCTTCTGCTTTCAAAATGGCAGCTGAGGCACCCATCGGTGAGTACCAATGCCCATGTTCCGCCGGGCCCGTCACCTCGAAGCTATCGTTGCGGTGATGATCGGGTGGTGGCTGACATGATCCACTGCGTCAACGAACAGTCCTCGACGGAGGAACCGGTTTCCTCAAGGTCGGCTACGCGGCGCAAAACTTCCCCGAATTCCAGTACCCGTCCATCGTCGGCCGACCCATCCTGAGAACCGAGGAGCAAGGCGATACCAACGATGTGGTCATCAAGGACATCATGTGCGGTGACGAGGCCGCCGCCGCCCGTACCATGCTTCAGATCAGCTACCCCATGGAGAACGGAATCGTCAAGAAGTGGGATGACATGCAGCACCTCTGGGACTACACCTTTTTCGAAAAGATGAAGGTGGACCCGCGCGGCCGCAAGATCCTCTTGACGGAGCCCCCTATGAACCCACTGCGCAACCGCGAGCAGATGTGCGAGGTCATGTTTGACCGCTACGGTTTCGGCGGCGTCTACGTTGCGATTCAGGCCGTGCTGGCGCTGTACGCCCAAGGTACGTCGAATCTACGATACGAGGACACCGCGCAGTCAACAATATCCAGGGGCTAACATGTCCGTGTAGGTCTCAGCTCCGGTGTCGTCGTCGACTCGGGAGACGGCGTGACCCACATCGTTCCTGTCTACGAGTCGGTCGTGCTGAACCACCTTACGCGCAGACTCGACGTCGCCGGCCGAGACGTCACACGCAACCTCATCGCGCTGCTGCTGCGCCGCGGATACGCGCTCAACCGAACGGCCGACTTCGAGACGGTGCGACAGATCAAGGAGAAGCTCTGCTACGTGTCGTACGACCTGGAGCTGGACAAGCGCCTGAGCGAGGACACGACGGTGCTGGTGGAGAGCTACACGCTGCCGGACGGCCGTGTAATTCGGGTGGGAAGCGAGCGTTTCGAGGCGCCCGAGTGCCTGTTCCAGCCGCACCTCGTCGACTGCGAACAGCCCGGCATTGCCGAGTTCCTCTTCAACACGATTCAGGCGGCCGACGTCGACGTCCGCTCGTCGCTGTTTAAGGCCATCGTGCTGTCGGGCGGCAGCAGCATGTACCCCGGCCTGCCTTCGCGCTTGGAGAAGGAGCTCAAGCAGCTGTGGCTGACGAGGGTGCTCAAGGGCGATCCGGAGAGATTAAGCAAGTTCAAGGTCCGGATAGAGGACCCACCCCGCCGTAGACACATGGTTTTCCTCGGAGGTGCGGTGCTGGCCAACATCATGGCGGACAAGGAGGGCATGTGGGTTACCAAGGAGGAGTGGGATGAGCAGGGCCCGCGTGTGCTGGAGAAGCTGGGCCCGCGATAGATGCTGAGGGCCTCGATTTGACTCGAACTAAACGATATAATCAGTCCGTCCTGCGAAAGATGACGACGATGGTCTTTGTCTTTCTTTTTTGGTAGAGTGGCATGCATGCGATAGGTTTAGAGCCTCATTTGTTTTCTAACGAAAAAAGTTGACGAATTTTTAACCCAGACTCTGTAGCTACGGAGTATTCTGCGCTGGATTTGGATTATGTGAATTGATGACGATGACCTCGTACCATGGTGAACTGTACGGAGGATTAGTATGTAAGGGGAATATTGAGCTCTGTTTGGGAGCCAAGCTTCACGAACTGGCGGAGGGGTTAAGTTCAGGCTGTCATGTCCATGTACAGTGCATTGACCAGCTGGTTGACACTGGTCGACAGTAGGGCAGGGACTTCAGACACCAAGACCGAAAGAGCACACTGGGCTGCCGAGAGCGCTGCAGTACGGATACAGTGGCAGGGACGTTGGACGTCACGTACGAGTGCCTGCTCTTTCTCTTGCTATCGCTCTTGGTGAGACGTCTTCAACACCCTTTCCTCTCGTCACGTCCTGCAACCTCCATCTCAGTCACAGTCTAATCACATTGCCTTCGCATCAGCTTTTTGCAGTTCACCGTCGGTCTTCCAGTCCCGCCCCCACCTTGCCAGCTTGACGCGACCTCTCTGGCAGCTTCTCCGCACTTGCCATCGTCACCAGCTGCTATCGGGCACAGTAAACACCGAAAATCTGCCCCTCGCCTACTTGACTTGCGCACACGCACGACGCCGATCATCGCATTCCCAGTCGTTGTGCGATTGCTCTTGCTCTGTACGGATACACTGCAGCGAACCAGACACGGTCAGCTCGCGACCCGGGGGGTTAATTCCTCACGTCAGATATACTGCACACGTCAAGTCGAGCCGAGTGGGTGATGCATTGCACATGCACATGCGCCTGCTCTCCGATCACCGAAATCTGAGCTCAACGCTATCTCATTACCGGCTATGGTTATTGTCGAGAGGTTACCGCCGCGAAGTCAACTGCAGTGACTGGCGATTCTACGGTGCTTGTTCTCTTCGCCAACTTCCCCAATTGGCGACTCCCAGCGTAGCCTTCAAATTATACCTTTTTGGAGACGGATTTAGATCTGTCTGCGCCGCAACATCTCCAAAAAGCATAAGCGCAAGCGCAAGAAGCACTCGCCCGGTCTGACGGGCTATCGCGCCATCCGCCGCCCGCTATCCTCGTCTCTGTCGTCTGGCAACTTCGATACGAGGGCAGAAGGCGCACGCACACGAGGCTGGTCCCTGGCCTCGCCTGACGACTGACTTGGACCACCGCCACGCTCAACCCAAGCAAACTTACGCGACAAAACAATCCACGTTACTTCAGGGCTGCAGCGCAATCGCATTCTTATACTCTTTTCACCCAAGCCTTGGCTTTCCGGACGGCGGAACTACGGCCTCTACGTCCATCCCGTCTTCCGTCAGCTCTATCCCAGATCCAGGCTGCGCCGAGCAGTACCCACCGCCAGAGGAATTAACCGTCTCCATCTTGCCTTATCTGGGCCGAGTTTGCTTGCGAATCACCAGGAGGCAACGGACCAAGTTCCCGGGACAGGTTCAAATTTAGCCTCTAAACTGGGGCCACTGTGACCACTCGGCATCAAGGCTTAAGTGACGAGATCCAAGCTGAGACCAATAGAGAGAACCTCAGGCAGGAGACGGAAGAAAGCACAAAAGACATCATTTACGAAGAGAGGGAAAAAAGGGTCTCGCCGGGGTGCATTAAACGGACCGACCCAATTTGACGGAGGGGGAAAAAGAAAGAGGGAAAACGGTTACGAGCCACAAAGCAGTTTGCCGATAAGCTCGCTGCCGTCGGAATGATGAGCCTGACGAACCCGCCATCCGGGGCATCTGGGCCCGGCTCGGTACGGGCGGGCACTCTGAAGAGGAGTGTCCAGGCTGCGTTTGAAGGTGAGTTGAGTTTTGACGTTTGCTTTTCGCTTTGCTTGTTGCGCTACTCTGCCCCGTCACAGTCGGTCCATGGCACCCTACATATTATGCTCCGTACGGAGTACACAAATGGCTATCATTTCCCGTGTGTTTTCGCCCCTTTTTTACTCCAAACACGCGCTTCGTCAACCCCCGTTCGGCTCGGTTCCGGCTTGCCTGACTCGAGTTGATGTCAGTGTGTTGTTTGAGGCGACACCGAAGCAAAAAAAAAAAAAAGAGTCAAGCGACGTGCGAGATTCCCGAAGCATGTTGTGCAATGCGCTTCACTTCATACATCGATCCAAGTTATGGGCGAGATTGGCAGCGAGCGGCGAAGCTTTGGGCTGCAAGAAGAGAAAAAGACTCAAGCCAAAGTATTCGGGGGGATGCATGGGAAGGCGATACGACAATCTCTCGGGGTTTTCCATCAAATCACATCTCGTCTGCAACTCCGCCATCGCCGCCTTCTGCCGCCATAGCCTTTGCCTTCAGCATGCCCATCTCCATCTGACCATCCCAACCAAAATCAGCCCTCGCCCACCCGCTTGGGTTTCCCCTAATCGGTTTCGTTTCTTTTTCCTGGCTCGCCCGACGGTCAGTACCCGAGGACCATACGGATACCACTTGTTGTATCCACAATTGGTCTCCTCATTTTATTGATCGACAGTTCCTCCCCGGGTCTTCCATTCGGCTTTGTGTATCATCTCCATACTGGACCTCCTCCTATTCCGTCTGCCGCGTATCTCACCGTCTGCAACTCTTTCACGACGATCGTCTGTTTCTACACGGATACTCGCTCTCCTTACACCTTGACGCCACCTCTCACACACACCACTTCCTACGTCTGCTGCGACAACCATCACACAGGCGCACACATCATCCGCATGACCATCAAAGTTCTGCTGGTCCATCTCGGAAGTCGGTCCCATATGGCACCCATCACAGTCTCCGAATTTTAGACCCTCAACCTGCCTGACGTCTGTCTCCTTGCCTTACGCACCACACCCACGCGTAAACTACCCCAGCTTACGACCTTCCGCATCCTTCCCATCCCCCCAATCCCAGGCTGCCGGGAATCCTGTCTTCAACGTAAACCTGACCTCGTATCTATCCGAGAGAGGGCCTCAAAGTCTTGGATCTGCGCTTACGCCTGTCTAAAGTCGTAAACCTTTTTCATACACTAATTTCCTTTCTCCACCTCTTCCTCAGTCTGTCTCTCTCTCTCCTTCCCCATCCCTCCTTGCTCTGCTCGCGCTACAGGACGCCCAGGCGGAGATCGGAAAGACACCAACGGCCGCCATCCCAGCACAGGTTTCCCACCAGCTGGTGTTTCGGCGGAAGGCAGGCTGCATTCTTCCGCCGCCGCTTCGTCTTCGTCTCCGCTGTCCTGCGCCGCATCTGCATTTGCATTTGCACTTGTACCGCATCATTCTGCCTGCGGCTTGTTTAAATTTTGGAATCGCGCCTAAACCCCGCGAAACCACAGCTTCTGGCCCATTGCCTCATTCAGCCCCCAGTTCCGAGGTCTGGACCTAGATCGGCGGTGAGCTTGGGATGCCCGCCCATCCTGTCAGTCCTTTGGCTTTGGTCCGTGTGATTGTCTCCCCTCTCGAATTGGCGCAGTGTTCGCTGTGGGAGTTTCACTCCTCGTCGTCATCATTATAACGTTGTGCAAGACTGGGCTACACGAGACGAGAGAGACATGTGTCGTCGTTAGAGCGAGTGCATATCGTGTCTTTGCATCTTCACCTCATCTCATCAATCCGCCTTCTCTAAACTCTCATTCATACCCGTCATGAATATCTGGAGGGGCGTCGGCTACGGCGGCCTGCACAGTCACAGCCATAGCCACAACTCCTGTATTTACCAACCCCTCTTTCTTGCTCTCGGTCGAGTTCAGGTTCAGCCGCGATCTACCCACATCTCACTAACCACATCCTAGATCCGGCAGACCGCGGCGTGGGTCACATCAACTATCAACCCAAGGTTCGCGTGATTGAACGATACAAGGTCGTCGGCTTCATTAGTTCCGGAACCTATGGCCGGGTATACAAGGCCCTCGGCCGTCAGGGCCAGCCTGGCGAGTTCGCCATCAAGAAATTCAAGCCCGACAAGGAGGGCGAGCAGGTGTCGTACACGGGCATCTCCCAGTCCGCCATCCGCGAAATGTCCCTCTGCACCGAGATGAAGCACGCCAACGTCATCAAGCTCGTCGAGATCATCCTCGAGGATAAGTGTATCTTCATGGTCTTCGAGTACGCCGAGCACGACCTGCTGCAGATCATTCACCACCACACTCAGAACCCACGCCACCCCATTCCGCCGCAGACCATCAAGAGCATCATGTTCCAGCTGCTCAACGGCTGCCAGTACCTGCACGCGAACTGGGTTCTGCACCGCGATCTCAAACCCGCCAACATTATGGTGACGTCCGCAGGTGAGGTCAAGATCGGCGACTTGGGACTGGCGAGACGCTTCGACAAACCACTGCACTCGCTCTTTAGCGGTGATAAGGTCGTCGTGACAATATGGTATCGCGCGCCAGAACTCATCCTGGGATCGCGGCACTACACGCCCGCCATCGACATGTGGGCCGTGGGTTGCATCTTCGCCGAACTGCTGTCTCTTCGGCCGATATTTAAAGGCGAGGAGGCTAAGATGGACAGCAAGAAAACGGTTCCGTTCCAGCGAAACCAGATGCAGAAAATTGTCGACATCATGGGCATCCCCACCAAAGAGAAGTGGCCGCTGCTGACGGCCATGCCCGAGTACCCACAACTGGGAACTTTGCAGCCGCCCATGACACCGCATCACCACCACCAACCGCACCATCACAGAAGCCACCACGGACATCACCACGCCCCACCGCCTCCGCAGAACGGGTCGAACCTCGAGAAGTGGTACTACAGCACCATCAACCAGAGCACGACGTCGGCGCCGCAGGGTAATACGCCACTGGCAAGTCTCGGGCAGGAGGGGTACAAGCTCCTCGCGAGCCTGCTGGAATACGACCCTGTTGAGCGGTTGACGGCAGCCAAGGCACTGCAGCACCCCTTTTTCTCGACGGGCGACCGGTTGAACGCGCACTGCTTCGAGGGCTTAAAGGTGGAGTATCCGCACAGGAGGGTGAGTCAGGACGATAATGATATTAGGACGAGTAGTCTGCCGGGTACGAAGAGGAGCGGGTTGCCGGATGATTCGCTAGCGCGACCGGCCAAGCGGCTAAAGGAACTTTAGACGGTGCGGCTCTGGCGTTTGGGATGAGTCTATGTGTTTTCTGGATGGCGTTGAGGGGAATACCAGTTGGGGGATGCATAGAACTAGAGCATGACATGGCGGGAGCTTTGATGAGGTTCAACTGTGGGAGGTGTCGCGAGAAGTCGTGAGGATTAGCGGGTGCTAGACGATCTATTTAATGGGAACGACGAAAGGTCGCTAATCAGGTGTATAATCAAGTTAGGGGTGAGCATGCTCTTGCTCCCAATGAATCTCGTCTGTCAGTGCTTTCCGAACTGGAACGCAGGAGGCAAAGATGTTCTGTTCCAACTGTTCCGTGTAGCTTTCATTCGGGCTGCGATGTGTCTAACCTGTTCGAAACGGTGACAAGAGTGGTCATGGCATTCGACAGCAACGTCCCTGGTAGTGTATACAACTAGAACGTCTACGGAAGACGGCGCTGGACAGATGATTCGTACCGTAGGAAGTAAAAGAATGGCAGGGATATGGCTAGGAGACCGTGGCAGGTGGGAGCAGACTCAGATACTGTCTTTGCAAGTACCCAGACTACCAAGTTGAGTTCTCGGAATCACTAGTGGGGAGGCGTCTACCCAGATATAGTGTCTTTTGCCTCTACCGCTTACGAACCAAAATGTATTCCCACAGTTGCGGATGGATTAAGCGAGGGAGACTGGGTAGACGCTTCATGGAGGTTCCATGGTTTCGTGCAGTATAAGAATGCAACAATCGTTTCGATTATTCATGGTTGGCCAGACTAACGCCGTAGCGATAAAGATTGCACGGCCGGTTGCAACTCGATGAATTGTGTCCGGCAGCGGTTCGGCTCAAGCAAGTTTTGAATGTTGAAAGTCGCGACGGTTGACGTGAGAGATGAGAAGTGAGGCGATGCGGAATACTTTCGGGACGTGGATGAAGGACGGCGGCGCTGGTTGAAGTTGCCTGCGTACCGGGAGATCTGCCCTGTCTATGGGGATGGAACCACGAGCAAAGCATTGCAAAACGCCGAGGCCTGAACTGTCGATGAAGCCTTGGCAGGTATCATGGCGCTGCTTTTGCGTGCAATAGAATAGAAACGATGTTTTTATAGTACACGCTTACCGCCTGCCCGAAATGGTACAGAGTCCCCAAGAGGAATCCTGGGAGTGAATTGGGCTTCCCGGAGTGATGGAACTCATAATCGGTGGTATGTTTTTATAATAACAGATGACATGTGATGTGGTGTTGATCGACTAAGTGCCACGGCGTGAAAGTTCATCATCAATGGTCTGCGGCAAGATGTGAGAATTTGCTTCCACATTCGAGGGGGATTTGAGAACTTCCGTTAATGTTGTCGGTTTTGGCCGCCTTTAAATACTCGAGAATGTAGTTTGGAGCGAGAAAGAAATGGATTCTCCATCATCGACGCTGTCCCACATTTTGATTTTGCCCGCACGTTGTTCAAGGCACTAGGGCATCCTCGGCGGTACCACCGAGTCCGTCTAATTGAACACTTTATGCTTCAGAAGACGTTCCGGGAGGGCTGAATACACCAGGAGGGGAGATGACGAAAGACGACTGCGTTGATTGTTCGTGGTAAATGTTCGGCTGTGGAATTTGACATACGCCACAACACTGCATAATCACATAAGCCGGCGTAAGAAAGCACGACTCATTTTAGGGTGGCTGGTTTGTAAGGATGACCGTCAAAGTAATGGCTGTGTTTTTATGTCGGAGTCGAAATGTATTCAGGACGTGTCCTGATCGTGAGCACCGCGCACAGCAATGCGGGAGCACGACCGGTTTCAAGAAGTATGCTTTGGGCACAGATTGTCTCCCATTATGAATGTCTTTCTCGATGGCCAACAGCAACAGTTGTCAGCTTTCGCCATTCCATTCAAGGGAGTTGTGATCTTAGCCCACCATATAGAGCACATAAAGGTCTTTCGAATTGCGTAGCTTACTAGTTTCTAGGACAAGACCTATGCATCATACTCTTTAACCCAGAGGAGGACATCGAAAGTCTATGGCAATACATGGAGACGGGCGAGGGGAGACGAGGCCGGACGACGGTCATCCTGTACTACCTTTACAGAGCCGTCACCGACTTTTCCACGACCCACGAGTGCCCAAAGAACTGATTCGCCGTTCTTAAGAGCACTCAAGCTCAAGATCGAACCTGTTTGGGCAAAACCCGAAGCGATGGGGCTCTGGGGTATTTTATACAGCAGTTGAGCGAACATGGTATTGCAAACCACGGAAGAACGTCCTTGTCACCATCTCACGGAATGCTGGTGCCCATCATGAAACACGAATAACCGAAAACTTGGTAGTAGTTTATAAGTCATGACAAGCAGCTGGGCGCTGGCTTATCATGGTGCCTTGAGCTGCCTCTTGAGGACTTCTCTGTCAAGTTGCGTCTCGTGAACCTTTGCAATTCTCTAGGTTGCGGAACGCTGTCATCAAGTCGAGTAAAACTCTCGTCACTTTGACTCCTCGAGGGCGCAAAATTTTCATCCCGTCTTGGAGAGTAACACGAAGGGGATAGAGACGAGGGGCGACGGCAAATTTTAGTCTACTTGGATCTACGGCTGGGCACCAGGAGGATGTTGTGTGTGTTTAGTTGTACTGACGAACAGATTAAACAAAGGCACAGATATCACACGAATAACACATGAGGAACGTCTACACCAGACCAGACCTTTCGACAATTAATTACAAGCTTGAGAGAAGGCTGCGTGAATACATGGGAGTTCTACGGAGACGCTTCTGGGTTGGGGCTGGGACAAGAGTTGGTCATGGTTCGAGCGAATCCTCTTGTATAAGCAAGCCAGTCGCATGTTGAGTGACGAGGGCTGCAAACGAAGGGTCGAGTCGAGCGAAACAACATTGATTGTCTCCACCGACCGAGCTGGATTTCTTTACGCGTATGCTTGACCTGAACGGCTTGCCAGACGAGGTCTAGGAGGCGTGCCAGACCGGGAGGTTTGGCGCATGCCCACCTCAGAGATTCCGGCTGCGTGAGTGGTCTTCTTTGGGACGTGAAGAATACACCGACGACGGCGAGGATGAGAGACGACGCCTTGCGCTGTGGTTGAGGCGCCGCTTGTGTTCGAGACGGTGGCTGATTACGGGGTAGGTACCAGCAGCACGGCGTAAGCTGCGGTCGGTATCAACGTCTCCGGAGAGCTGGTAATCCACAGCAGATGCCCGTCGTGTTTACGTTATCCTTTGAATCTGCTTTTATATAGGTACCCTCCGGCGACGAGGAAATGACCTCTTGGGCTACGATAGTTCAGGTGGATCGCATGTCCATCTAGAGAAGCATTCTGCGGAAGGATGCCCTTACGGCGGGATACCTTGCGGAAAGGCTTATTCGGCTTTGGAAAACTGCTGGCGGGCCAATTGTACGAAGCTTGGAACTCTGGACCGGGCATCTTCGCTCCAGAAAGGTAGTGTTGGTAGTGGTGGTGGAGAGGGGCGACGTGGGCTGAGATCAGGGTCGCGGAACCTGTCTGGCATGTCACTGGTATTTGCGTCTTCAGCTATCCTTGTCAAAGGGACAGGCTACACTACACGGTGAACAACATACCGTACGGTGTATCCGAACTTATGCAACAGGCTGGAGGTGAGTTGTTCGAAGGTGCCTGGGCTGGGCCTTGGTCGTGGCAGCGGATGGTGCGTCCCGGCCTCCTTCGAGCTGACACGAATTATGACATCCGTCTTGACTTTACTGGCTGCGTCGAGGCTGCCGGAAAAGGTCTTAAACGACTGGGGTTTACGTAGGGGAGGGGTCGACCTGTTCGTACCCGCAACCTCACAGACACATGTTCATGGGGACCAACGGCTACAATTGTTTTGGATGCATTTCATATCTGAGAGAATCATGAACCCATTCCCCCTTTCACGCCGCGTAGACTCTAGTAGTTTCGTTGCGCCCCGACTATCCTCGTCGGAGAGACACAAAGGGTGATGCAAATGGACCGCGTTATTTCTGCGTCGAATAGTGCACATGGCCGCAGCCGAATGGATGACCCCATGATAAAATGAGAGAAGCCCCGAGGAACGTAAGCCCAAGACGAAATTTTCATTTTGATGTTCCACCAACGCCGTCCTCGGTACGTACGACCCGGGGAATCCCTCATGAGCCCTGACCCTAGGCAACAGAGCAAACCGCTTACTCCTTCTTCTTCTTGGCACCCTTGACCTTCGCCGTTCCGCGCAGAGTCTTCTGGCGGTTCTTGCGCTGCTTGCCTGTAGAACGAATGATGTCAGTGCTTGGCCGTGGATGATGATATGGGCGATGGCCGAAATGAATATCGGTCGGACAGCGGCTGGACAGTCAAAGACACATCTCAATGCCGGACCTCCCAATACCGCAACGGCGACACGACCCGGGAAACTCGACGTACGCTGCTGTCTGCTGGCCTTCTCGATCTTGTTGGCAAGGCCGACGCGGACCAGTCTGTAGTGGGGCTCGAACTTCTTCATGGCCTCGGGGGAGTCGTAGACGAGGGCGAAGCCGGTGGTCTTGCCACCACCGAACTGGGTGCGGAGACCGAAAACGTTGATCTGGTCCTTGGTGGCCTTGTACAGGGCACCGAGCTTCTCGCGGAGCTCATCCTTGGCGATGTTGGCACGGCCGGGGTGGAGGATGTCTCTGTGTGTGGGCAGTCAGCACACACATATTCTTTCGACCCTCTCGATGTTTCGCCACACGCCGCCCCCGTGCGCCCGCACCCGCGTCCTCCTTCCAGCTCGCGTCGCAAGAAAAAATTTCTTCTTTCGGTAGGCGTAGAATCGTTCGTCGATGTCGGTTTCCACTTGTTGATGATGGTGTTCGATGTCGCTCTCCGGTGCGCTTCGCGGGCGGCTCGCTCTAGGGCTCTATGGGAGAGGGGCAAACTCACACGACCATCTGCTTGCGGCCAAGCAGGGGGTTACGGATGAACTTGCGCGTACGCAGGGTGACGGGGGTGTCGACGTCCGCCATCTTCGCGGTCGAGGCTGATCTTTCTGTCGAGAATTTGGCGCTGGGGACAGAAGGTCGAAAGGTGTGCTATCGTCAAACACTCGAAATTTTGTGACGGGGTAACAGAGAATGGAATTTCCGCGAAAGGCCTCGCTTAATTGTTGGGCAGGAGCCCTGGTGGGTCCCGTGGGCAATGGTCTGCCTGAGGAAGCAACACCGCCTTTCCAAGTCCGGAAGGAGCCAGTGGCTACGGATAGTGGCTGAAGACACCTTGGCGGAGCTGTGGCTGCGGATGATCAGGTGACCTGCGGTGAGCCGTCTCAGTGCCCGCAGTCCTTGTGTGCGTATTTCTCAGAGAGTTGACTCAGCGCCAGGTTTTTGGTAAGGCGGTATTGATGTATCGTAGGTACGGTACATCACGAACGTTCGAACTTCGCAAAAGAAGTCTCCACATACTCTCGTCAGTTTCAACCACCGCCGAAATTTGTTGATTGCTCGACAGAAGTTTTGCCTTTTACTCTTGGTTGATGCAACTACACCTGCGCCAGAATAGACCACCGTGGACTCGTCGACTGTCATTGAATTTTCGGGTGTTTTGACTTTATATTGGACCGCTACGTCCTATTGATGACTTCCCAGATCTCAACATCCAAAACGAACCCCACCAACTTTTGCATCACGATAACTTCACATCAAGTGCCCCACCACGCCCTCGAACGCCAACATGGCCGACCCCTTTCCCACGCCATTTATTCTAGTCGATCGGTTTTGCTCTCAGTATCTTCAACTTGAACCATCGTTGGATTACCCTCCCGGGAATGTTATCCGAGAACCGGCGGCTCAGATCGCAATATACAAGAGGCTATTTTCAGACGAAGGCCCACGTTTTGACCCACCAGTGCGCTATCGCCTCAGAGTTCTCAAGGAGCTTGTCGCGAGAATAGAGGCCAGCATTCAGGACTGGGACCAGCATGTAAGTACGCCTCAATCTGTAACTTGGGCCAACGCATCTTTATGATACCAGACGGAGCCATCTAACCACCCTCAGGAAGTTTCTGAGGATCTCATGACGGCCTTGTCCGAGTCTCTTGCGACTCCCATTCCGTCAGAAATCGACTCCGCCCAAAAGAAGTCATACGTCACATATAATCTCAGTGGTCTGGGAGAGCCGTTATCTGCACCTGACATCACCCTGCTTGAGTCCCGCTCGCTGATCTCTGCGTCTGGCACCACTGGCCTCCGAACTTGGGAAGCTGCGCTACACCTGGGTCAATATCTCTGCTCCAACCAGCACATCATCAAGGGACGGAGGGTTCTGGAACTGGGCGCGGGCACCGGCTACCTCGCTATTCTCTGCGCCAAGCACCTCGGAGCCGCACATGTTATTGCCTCTGATGGGTCGGATGACGTTATCAACAACCTTCCGGAGAGTTTCTTCCTGAATGACTTGCAAGAAAGCGAGCTGGTGAAGCCCATGGAGCTGAGATGGGGACACGCCTTGATCGGGACGGAGGACCAGCAGTGGAACAATGGCGACAGCATTGACGTCGTTATCGGAGCGGACATCACCTACGACCAGAGCATCATCCCCGCCCTCATCGCGACGCTCGAAGAACTGTTTACTCTGTTTCCAAAGGTGGAAGTTTTGATCTCAGCGACCCAGCGGAACGAGATTACCTTCGAGGCTTTTTGCAACCGCTGCAGCCACCGTGGCATGGGCTTGGACTACGTCGACTGTCCAATACCCTTCAAAGCTGAACAGAAGGGCCCCTTCTACAGCGACAGCGTCCCGATCCGCATTTGCCGAGTGTCTGCGCCCTCAAGTCCGGGCGTGATGTGGTGAGATGGTCGCTCGAGCTGGTTATGCTCGGAAGATCACCGTGCGGCTGCAACCGGCAGCCGATGGGTTAGCGCCCGGCGCAATGCAGCCGCCCGAGACCTGAGCGACTCGGCATCGTGCATGTGCAACTTGCGGGATGCAGCAAAGTTGTCGAGGTAATGCACAGTTCGATTGTAGACAGCTTCGGGCTTCACGATGTTTAAGCGTCGACCTGCTAGCGCCACTGACTGATGTATACAAGTAGAGCAGAGGCCGCGCAGAGAATGCAAGCACAAACTCTCGGCCGGAAGGTGGGATTAAGCCAGCTTGGTGAAGCAACAACCGTCGACTCCGCGGCATCAGGGCTTGTCTGACATCGACGAGCTACACGAGTGGAAAAGTGATCCAGGAGACTTGCTAGGATCAAGTGCGGAATACGCACAAATCACAGATGGAGGGTCCAAAGCGAGTTAGGAGCGGAAGCCTCTCTGGAGGATGGGAATCTCCGACAACCCAAGAAACTTGGAGTATATCGTGAGGGGAAATCCGATGATTCGATGCAACGAATCGCAAGCTTCAGAGAGCATGCGTAAACCTGCTGAACCTGGGACGACAGAAAGCCGGGGACTATCAAGCCACGACATTAGCTTTAGAGGAGTCATGAGCTGCTTGGAGAAATCCATCCCGAAAAGCTTGCCGGCCGTCATGCCATTCCTTACTTGAGACTTTTTCGGGACATGCGTCAACCAGTCGATTAACAGGTTGCGGCCTGTCAACATGATGCATCCCCAGTTTCCCCGCATTCCCAGGGACCACTAGGGGAAAGAGCATGTGGCCTGATGCTCTAGCAGTCTCAAGGGCGGAGAGAGTTCAGCGGCACCGCTTGCGTTCAGGATTAGGGGTCGACGACGTTGTCTCTCGAAGAGCAAATACCCAGAAAAGTCAATTCAACGCGAGGGAAAAAGACAACCTCACGATGAGAATGAAATTGTGCGGACGTATGCGTACTTTTTG
The DNA here is from genome assembly GCA_004366825.1 of Colletotrichum spinosum. Classification (NCBI taxonomy): domain Eukaryota; kingdom Fungi; phylum Ascomycota; class Sordariomycetes; order Glomerellales; family Glomerellaceae; genus Colletotrichum; species Colletotrichum spinosum. The sequence goes on along the minus strand of QAPG01000031.1, from coordinate 103,011 downwards.
CACAGTGAAGCAGCGTTGGGCCGCTTGGTGGGTACGGAGGCGACGCTCCGGCTTCACGTTCCAAAAACCTGACAGAAGAGCAAACGTCATACCGATACCTGAAGTTTCCAAGGTGTGGCTGAAATCGCTCAGATAGTGGGAAAAAGATGGGATTTCCGAGTGAACACGCAAGCTGATTAGTCCTCTGTGACGTTAGAGGTCGTGTGGCTCACACGAAGAAACTGACCCCTGCACATGGAATTGCGGCGAGAGCTCAATGATTGGGCGATTTGGGCATCATCCGGGAGCACCAAGACGACGAGACTCTGGTCTGGAGCTTCTGTGGGAGCTTCGTCTCCAGGCTTGTTGTGTGGAATGGCCACCGGGAGGATCGCGATCAGAGGATGGGGAGGAAGACTACGGCCAAAAATGTGGAGAGAAACAGGGAAGAGGGTAAGACCAGCCGTTGGAGCGAAACGAGACTATGAAGTCATCGCATCCGCTGTTCGAAAAGTCTCACCCTGATGATTGCGGTCGGGGTTGGTTTGTTGTCTATCGAAATATTGGTGTGTTCGGCCGCGACTTGTCAGGATGAGAATTAACCCTGGGAACCGCAAATCAGTCACACCCCATTCCCATCTGTTGGGGTCCGAAAAGGCTTCTCTGCAAGGTACGAACCGCGACTTGATGGTCCCGTGGCTGCGAATGCGTACGACGGCGGCGACGATCCCAAAGGCTGGGCCGTCTGGGAATTCTGATCCCGTCCGATCATTTGACGATGACACTCCCTCGACGTCGGTCGAGTTGCAGGCTGTGTGTAGCGCCTGCCAAGCTGGACCGATGGGATTCCTCCTCGTCCTCCGGGCGTGTGTTCGCTGGCGACGTCGACAGTAGTGTTTGGAGGCCCATGGCTGTCAGACGGACAGAGAGAAACTCCATCCATGCACCCACACACGCGATAACGCAAGGAGGGTCCTCTGGAACTGTCCCGTCTTTACTTGTTTAGTCGAAAGCAAGGTGAGGTACGAAATATGTCGCCCCCTGCGAGTGCAGTACACAGTACGCGCACACATACACACACACACCTCGTCACCGCTCACCGTTAACTTCAGACCGTCTCGAGACCAATGCTACGCTTGAGATCATAGGCTGAAGAGAGCTGATCAAAGGCGTCTGCCGAGGAGGGATCTCCCGCTGCGCAACACGAGGTATGCATGGTCGTCTGCAAACAGGATGCTCCTTATCGCCCAACAAGCAGTGGCCAGTGTTCTCTCGGCAAGCCGTGCCGTGGAGAGGTGCCATTCTATTCAAAGCAACAAGTTCACAGACCGGAGCAAAAGGGACGCATGAGCGTTTGGCGGGCCCGTGGACGCCCCAATATTAAAATATTACCAGCTGAATACCTCATACTGCGCAGAGGCGAAAATGAGCAGGCCAGGTTACGGAGCAGAGAGAAAAACGTGGGATTGCGAGACGTGAGACATCCCGAGCGCGATGTAGTAGGCCAGGCCACGCCATGTGGCTCTTTTGAGGCACGACGTCACTCTGTGTTCGAAATCATCTCGAGCTGCCTACTACGTAGAGACGACTACAAAATGGAACCAGCCTCATGTGTCGTCAAGCCTCTCCCCGAGACATTACCATCTTAAACCCAAGCGCAACCAAGGACAAGCGGCGCTTCACACCAGACCGTCAATATTGCGAGCGTTTCTTTTTATGCATTGCTATGTATCATTGTGACATTACCTGGGACACCCCCGAATCTCCGGAACATAGCCATAAACCTGAATACGGGCTACAATCACGGAACCATCAGCAGCATCTTCAACCACAATCACGAGAACAACACAGTGGCCCCGCAGACACGAGATCCAACACGCAGCACAGCCATACGCCCCATCCGGAACAGCTGCAACGACAGCAACATCATCATCACCACCAGCATCAACATCAGCAGCATAAGCCACGACAATACGACCACATCAGCGCCGTGCACCTTCTCGCCTCCAGCCACCCTCATCAAACGCTACAAGCCCCGGGTGGACGATTTCCATTCGGCAGAGAGTTTCTGGAATCGCATCATCGTCGCCACGACGACACCAACAGCCAGCTGAGGTCGATTTCGCCTTCAGGGGCACTCGCACCTTATCATCGAACTCTGTTATCGCCTTCGCCAACCGCATCGTCGGTATCACGTCCTTCTCGTGCCCGCCACTAGACAGCGCCACGCCGACGAGACCCTGCGGCATCACCGTCCCCTCATCCACACATTCCATTTCGGGCAGTAGACCCGTAACAAGGACACCCAATTCGGCCAAGGGACTTCCACCACTTCAACGAGGCCACTTCCAAAGATAGCGGCCTCATATCCGTGACCTACCGGAGCACGTTCTCACGTTATCACGGCGGTACGCTAGGCATATCCCACTGCCTGTTACTTGTACCTACCTTTTCGTACAGAAACGACTTTTATCAGGGAGGGTGCAGCAGGTCCAGGGTCCAGGCTCGACGTGGACCAACTGGACGCCTTCGTCAAGCACATCGTGCATACCAATCGCAGCAAGTTGCATCCTGTGCCAATTCTCCCGTGGCTGGACAGCGCAACTTCAACCGGTTTATTGCACCACCGACAGCGAGCCCGCATCCATCTTCTCTGCCAACTCCGACAGCGTGTTTTTTTTTTTGTCGTTCTCAGCGTCTTCGCTTCGTATCTCCCTCCACCTCTCCTCCGGCCTGGACCAGGTCTATTAATTGGGCCAGGGGGTTGTGGGCAAAGCTCCCTCCGCACACCATTTCCCAGACATCCAGATCCCCGTCTATCCCGTCTTACGCTATCTGAGTGCATTATTAGGTAGTTGGGCTCCCCTCACATACACCCACCCACCCACACACACAAACTCACACCATACCGTTCATCCCCTCAATACAGAGCATCACCACCACTCTTTACTGTAGGCAACGCGTACGTCTGTACACCACTACAATACACGGCACTATCAAGCCAGCCAGCCATCCCATCCCGATTGCTAGGTTTCCTGAGACCGGGCCTCCCTATCCAGATTCCAAACGTCTCTGTCTTTGCCAACAAGGACAGTCAGCACACACCAACGACTTTGCACAAAGTTTTGGCCTGTCAAGGGCTTGGGCTTTTTGCGAGTCGACAGACCTGAACCGGTCCATCAAAAGCTTCAGTAGCCACCGGAAAGCTTCCAGACCACCACTCGGTTGACTACCGGCGTCTGCCCTAATCCCCTTTCCGCAGCCTAGCTTGCGCATCTTCACCACCTCTCCTGAAAATCGGTCCCCTGTCTGCGCCTAACAGCACCCCCTGCCCTGCCAGACCGTTGTCATCGTCGTCCTCTGTTTTCCCCTCCAGCGCGGATTCACCGTCCACCCCAACATCGTGTTTATTAGCAGTGGGACTCGCGCTCACTCGCGCCTGTTGGACCTCTCCGTCAACCTTACTTGTACACACCATACTAAGCTGTGCTGTGTACGTACTAAACGCCCAAGTGGCTTTGTCCCGGCTCTTTCCAGCTTGATTCCGGTGCCACTTCGAAGGGTTCATTTCCACGAGGGAGTCTCAGCTTCGAACGATTGCTCTGTTCTGTTTCATTCGGTCCTCACACGCGAATCGATAGTCGAGCCGTGTCGGTCATCTCGCATATCTCCTCATCTCGCCCAGTTCCGACAAGTACTTGGTGCCCTTTCCATCGCGCATTACCTCATCTCCTCAGCTCTCCGCTTATTCCCTGGACAAATTTACACACAAACCACACAAACCTCCACTTGTCCTAATAATAAAAAAGACGACGAGTACCACTGCCGAGGGGCTCAGTTGAGGAGTTCGCCCACTATCGTCACGCAGAACTGCAACCTTGGTTACGTACCCGGCTTGGATTCTGCATCGTGCGTGCACACCGCAAAGTAAAAGCACCACGTTAGCTACATATTACTCGACAGATTCCCCAGAAGGGCCTCAATCTCTGACCAAACAAGAGCTGGACCGCGACCACGCCCTTGCTCCTCTATTTCGCATTTATTACCGACGTCTGAGGGGGAACCCATCGTTACGACCAATTCACTGCCCGACCACCTCCGCGACCCACGACCCACGCAGCTTCAGACCAGGTCCAACGTTGGCTCCCTGGTCGAATCCGCATCTCGACCTCTCCCACGCCAACGGGGGTGTGCTTCATTTCAAAGGAGACAAAGGACACCTACTCCACCTGTGATCGACGCCATCGACAGGGCGGGAGCTAATAGGTACTATCCCACGCAGCGAGGTGCTATTTGCTCCTGGTATTAGTACATCGTCGCACGCTGTTCCTGTTCCTGTTCCTCGAAACCGTCGGACCAGACCAAACAAATACCACGAGTCAAACCGCCCTCCATCTCCCAGCCATCTACCGGCCTGCCGTTCAGCTCTTTCTACTTGCCAGTGAGCTGCCAAGACGCCTGCGTTTTCCCCTCCTTACTCTACAGAGTCCGAGGAAACAGACAAAGCAATATGAATCAAGCACCACGCGAGAGTCCTTGACTAGCATAATACGGACCGTTGAGAAGGATTGCCGCTGTCTATTGACGACATTGACTCGCAATTCCACTTTCGTCACCTACTATAATATACGAGGTTTACCGACGACATTCCGAACATCTTCCTCACCTACTACAAACCCAAAACCACACTCGATACAGATCAGCCCACCCACAAGCTACAGCACACTACACCAGACAGCTCCCTGTTCAGTACATTCGTCACCACACATTTGCTTTCCGATGGGCTCGTCAATAGCCCAAAGACACATTACTTGCACATTACAACTATCACATTCGCCAATAACATTTACACCAACAAAAATGGCCGCCCCGTCTAGCTCTCCCATCTCCTCGCAGGAGCAGAACTCCAACTTTGCGCTGCAAACATATCTCATGCTGCACTCGCAGCATCAGGAACTGCGACAGCATCTCGACCAGATCCGCCCGGTGCCCACGACATGCACGACGTCCCTCGCGTCCTCCCCATCCGTGTCGCCGACGCGCAGCACCTGTTCGCCGTTCGGACAGTACCCCAGCGCCGGCGGACGACGACATCACAGCAGGCGGTCGTCGCTGACGGGCCCGAAGGCCCGGCGGAGCAGCTCGCTGGCGCCCATCGCGGACGAGACGACCATCTGGGCGGTCGCGGAGGAGGAGAGACGTCTGTTCGACGTCAACGAGGGCATGAAGCGGGCCCTGATGGAGCTCCTCAACTGCGAGCAGGTGCGGAGCGACAGTTCGTTCCGCATGTGGGTGCAGTGTCGCCTGATGGACACGGAAAAGGAGCTTCGCTCCGAGCGGCGACGTAAGAGCGCCCCCTGCTAACGGGGTACTCGTCGTCGCCGTTCTCGGCTCTGGGATGGGAGATTGGTGATCCCATCGGAGACATCCCAGTCTTCTTGTCTTGAGCTGCATAATTTTTGGGACAATTACGGCGTTGGGGATTTTGCGAATCTGACCTGCCCGAGACAAGTCGCATGGCAATTGGGCAATCGGACCAAAGGGAAATCTCGATGGCGTGGGATCGCGTTGGTATGCACCACACAATAGTCCACGAGATTAAAAGTTTTATGGGTGCACAGCACAGCACAGCTCAGCGGGCAAATGTGTATTTTCTGTTGTTCAGTTTCACCCGCAGGATATGGGTTTTCTTCTGTTCATTTTTTTCTCTTCGAATCTAGTTCCCACACGAGCGACAATGGGAAGGCAGACAGAGCCTTGCGGTCTGGTCGTCCATTTATCTGGCGGGTTTTCTGCTTCATGCTTCTGGCTCACTGCTTCAAGCTATTGTGATTTGACGGTGGTTGTAGGATACCAAACAGACATAGAGCTAACGACTGACACGACAACACCAATTACAACTAACATCTGACTTCATCTTCTTTCTTTGCTGGCGTGAGATGGTTGCACTGCGATTCTGGAGAGATTTACGGTTTTGGCTACTGCCGGGAGATCTTCGTGATGGGATGCATGCATGCGTGCTGTGTGGGTTTCCTGCTGCAACTCCGAGTCGTGCTGTGTGTGTGTGTGCCCGCGACGCCGCCGAGAAGCCTGAGCCAGCCCTTTTCTGATCTGCCAAAGCGAAATGACTCCAGATTGCACCCAGTGTTTACCGGAAAAGCAATTCCAAAATGCTTGTTATTTTGAAGTGGCAAGTGTCTCCTGCCAAGCTCCAAGCTCCGAAGCCAAATTACTGGACCTTGTAGTACTAAAATGTGCTAATTAGATACCTAGGTACCTATCCGTATGGTGGTACCAAGTTTAGCCCGGATTTATCCGCTTATCTAAGCAGAACCGTGTGCGAAGCCGTGTCGAATAGCAGGGAACACTATGTGACGAGGCTTGTTTCTCGCTTCGTCTAGCCTTCTTCGTTGCCTCGTGGATCGACCCGTCTTGTTTGCTTCCGTCCCAGAGCCCAAGCACCACCATTTTCGGCTGCGAACACTGCAAACCAAAACCATCTTGGCAGACCACTCGCTACTCCGCCGCCCGGCGCTTTTACTTCTGTAGTTGCATTGTGTCCGTCGAAACTTTCGCCAATCCTGGATTGTCGTGGCATTGTCTCGCGACAGCACTTCTCGGTCGACCAGTTCACGGTCCAAGACACGAAAAACAGACTACGAAAAACCCTCAGTGTCTAGCGCTACAAACTCAATAACGGCCAAGAAGCCTTTGGCTCGTATCTGCACATCTCGGTTGACCACCAACGAAAGCGGAAGGACGATTGCAAAGCTAAGGCCCGACGAACCACCGTAACCGCGACGAAGCGCCTGCCGCCATCATGTCGGTCCTTCTGGAGACGAGCTCTGGCGACATTGTGATTGACCTGCTCGTCGATTACGCTCCAAAGCTGTGCGAAAAGTAAGTTGCAACCCCCGTCCGTGTCGCTGCAAGCTCTTGCTCAGCTAACCACCAAGCTGCCCAGTTTCCTGAAGCTCTGCAAGCTCAAGTACTACAACTTCTCACCCGTGCACTCCGTCCAGAAGAACTTCTCCTTCCAGACCGGCGATCCCCTCGGCCCGCTGTCCAAAGAATCCGATGGCGGCACCTCCGTTTGGGGCCAGCTCTCGGGCCACCCCAAGAAGAAGATGTTCCCGGCCTTCTTCCACCCGAAACTCAAGCATCTCGAGCGCGGTACGGTGAGCATGGCAACCGCACCGCTCGATTCGGACCCGGATACTCGTGTCGCCGCTTCGCAATTCATAGTCACGCTGGGTGATGATACCGATTACTTGGACGGCAAGGCTGCCATTTTTGGCAAGGTGGTCGAGGGTTTCGATGTGCTGGAAAAGATTAACGAGGCCATCGTCGACGACAAGGGGCATCCGCTCCTCGACATCCGCATCAAACACACCATTATCCTCGACGACCCGTACCCCGACCCGCCTGAGCTGCGGGAGCCCAGCAGCTCGCCACCTCCTACCAAGGCTCAGCTCGAGACTGTTCGCATAGCAGACGAGGCTGCCCTGCACGAGGATGACGACTTGGACGAGGAGGCAGTCGAGAAGCGACGGAAGGAGGGGGAGGCACGGGCCCAGGCACTCACTCTGGAAATGATGGGTGATTTGCCCTTTGCCGAAGTTGCGCCTCCCGAGAACGTGCTCTTCGTTTGCAAGCTCAACCCGGTAACCACGGACGCCGATCTGGAGCTGATTTTCGGTCGATTCGGCAAGATCCTAAGCTGTGAAGTCATCCGTGACGCAAAGACCGGCGACAGTCTTCAGTACGCCTTCATCGAGTACGCGGACAAGGCTTCTTGCGAGGCAGCCTACTTTAAAATGCAGGACGTCTTGATTGACGACCGTCGCATTCACGTCGACTTCTCACAGAGTGTGAGTAAGCTGAGTCAGGTCTGGAGAGACGACACCAACCAGAAGCGCAGGAAGAACGCTTCCAGAGGTGGATGGGGAGGTGTCGACGAGCTGGAGAAGAGGAGACAGTACCGCGAGATGGACGATCGCAAAGGCGACAACTATGATCTTGTGTACGGGGAGGAGGACATGAAGGGCCGTGCCCAGAGAGACCGCCGGCCAGAACCAAACAGAGAACCGGACCAGTATAAAGAACGCCCCAGATCCGACAGGGAACGCAGGCGGAGTCGAAGCCCCGGCCGAACCAGGGACAGTAGGGACAGTAGGGACAGAGACAGAGACAGGGACAGGGACAGGAAGGGAGATGGAGATCGATTCCGATCCGACGACCGAGAGTCCGGACGACGGTACGATCATCATGACCGCCGACGTGACGATCGGGACTCGGGTCGCAGAGACCGCAGAGATTACGACCATCGGAATCGAGGCAGGGATCGAGACGCTGACAGACGAAGATAGTGCACCACGACGTGCTTTTCGTTCTCGTCCACGACAATATTGTCGACTACATCAAAATCAGGAGACGGACAGTATACCCAGTCACCGTTGCGCAGCTCGATGTCAGCAGCAGCAGCAGCAGCAGCAGCAGCAGCAGCACGGTCGACGACAGATGTAGACAAGCAAGAACCAAAAGACAAGTACTTGAATTAACTGACGCCAGATTTGCCACTGCCTGTCTTTCGCCTGCGTAAGGCTCGTGTTTCATGGAAATCTCGTCCTCTCGAGATGCGGCCACGGCAACCCGCACGCAGCTAAGCATCTCATCTCGTTGCAACTGCACCACACTGCACCACGCATTGTCTGCTGCTTTGATGTGGAGTCCGGATGCGGATGAGGGGGATTGGGAGCACGGGATGAAGATTTGACGAGGGCGGCATGGTCAGACAGACCATGGGAGTCCAGTCTGTGTCGCACATGGCGAACAACCTGGTCGAAGCAGTCAGGAATGTCTAGGTATTTCGCCGTTGCAAACATACCCCCGGTGCGGTTTCGACTTCTCCATGCACGTAAGCGTTCGGAACGGTCCCGCGGCATGCGCATCAGAATTGGCCGCGAGGGAGGCCACAGCTGCCCGCTGCTGTTTGATGAAGCTGTCATCTGTCACTTGTCATATCTTCAACGTGCATCTCCTGTGCACAGTTGGGCCTTGGCGGCAGCTGGACGGACGACGGACCTGGGACAAGGCCCTCCATCTCTGCAACCTAGTGCCGCCCCGTGCAGGGCCGGACGTATGTGTAACGTCCCCCGAACCTGTCAGAGCAGCCAGCCCTCACACTGTCGAGAGTTCGGCTGGTCGATTGTAGGGGGTCAGTTCGTTCCTTTGACCAGGTTTTCGTCGGAAGAGAAGAGCGGGAAGTTGATATCGCATCTCTCGAGAACCACGGTCAGTCACATCCGAGAACCATCGATCCTTTTATCGTGGTTGGAATCGGCATCTCATCTTCGAGGCTTGATGCGGCCGACTGCAACTCCACCTAGCCAGCGACAGAAACGGTCTTTTCGAGCAGGACAGGTCTCGCAGACACAGGACGACGGACGTCCTTGTATCCATGAACCGCCCATGTCGCACCAAATGATAAAAGTGACAGCATGGTCGAGTCTTTTGCGGAGTTGTAATATCTTCCCTGGCCGGACGGCAGGCATCATCGAACCTGTGTAACGAGCCTTGTCTCCAGCGAGAGACATGAGGGCAGAGCTCGTCAGCTGTGTTACTCTCCGGCCTCAGTTGTTGGGCGATGTTGAGCTCAGGCTTGCGGAGAAGGCCGATCAATCCCTAATCCACAACACATACTACCAAGTCGTTTGGAGGACAAGACCACCGTCATGCGTGGTCGTTCGCAGGCCTCTCAGGACCAAGACTCCGGGTACACTACACATGACGTCAATAGGTCTGGACCTGCCTGACCCAAGCTGACGAAGAACCCGACTTGACGTTCTTCACATCGTCCAACGGATCATGAAGGCAGCCGGATCGGCTCGTACTCTGCGCCTCTTTCTGGTGCCTGGCTTGGTGGCTCTCCCCTACCTTTTCGCGGTTCTGGAACAGGTCTGCCTCTGTACATGAGCCCTGGGATGGCCGTCCCTTGCTCCGGCTTGTCAGATGACATTGTGTTCCTGGGAGCTGCACCAATCGCCTGTGGCTTGTAGTCCTTTGGACGGGTAGCTGCGTGAAGACGCAGGCTCTGGGCCACGACGGATACAACAAAATGGGTACGATGCATCTCCCCGAGAATGGCTGGCGAAATTTTCCGCCATAGCAGCCATGTGGGCGGCTGCCATCTGCCTCCCGTCAGAAGAGCCCAGTCCCGGTCCAGGTACGCACAGCGCAATTAATTATCCGGCATAGCTAGCGCTGGTGGTGGGGATAAAATGGAATGGATCTGCGTTGCGGCGGCTTGATGGTCGGCGAGCGATAGTCTCCGCTGTTCTCGTCACGTCTTGTTCCAAGGTCAGGGCCAGCGCTGGTGCGTGATGTGAGTCTCGACGCTGTGCTACACCGCCGTAGCACTCATCTGTCGATTCTCGATACGAACTGCCCTCCACTTCATCCTCAGCGACGTTTGGTGTTGATGATCTCAGGGATGATGTGCAGGCGCAACTCTAGTGGTGGCTATCGAGGTAGAGTCAGTCGTAAGACTCGACAGTTCCAGATAACGTTGGAAGCAGACGAGGAACATGTCTCATCTGCCGCGCGGTATCAGACAAGGTCGGCGGTTAGCACCCACGAGGAGGCACAAGCGAGTCCGTCGTCGAGGAAACTCTCCACGCCGTCGTATTTCCCTCTTGCGCTCCGTAGAACGACGACGGACCATCCATCTCGATGCGCCCGTGTGCTGCGACGGTTCCCGTCCGCATCTCAATCTCTGGACGGAACGGACAGCTTCGACACGGACCGCAGATGGCGGGCGAGACCCCTGAGATACACATCGCCTCACGGGCGTTTGGGCTCTGAAGGCTCAACATGGTCCGTCGGCTTCAAGCATGGGAGGCGTGGCAGGTCTGCCAAGAAAGAGTTCTTGTGGGAGGAGAGAGGCGACAGGCCAAGAAGATCAAGCAAGCAGGCAACGGCAACGGCAACGCCACGCAATGCCACGCCACTCGCAGCCATTGACGAAGAGCGGAAGAAATTGAAGCTCCAGCAAGAAGATTCTTGCCCCTGATTCGAATGCATGGGGGAAGACCGGACGACGTAGCATTGCAGCGTCGTCTCGTCATGAAGGTCGTCGTCAAAACGTTGACCGCTTCCGAGGTGGAGACTTGCGAAGACGCAGGCAGGACGCAGGACGCAAGACGCATGCCGATGCCTTATGCTCGATACCCTGGTCCTGAGATGGAAAAAGAAAGCCCGGCAAGCTTTCTCTTGACAGGTCAACGGCGCCGGATGCAAGTCGAACTTCGCCCCGTGCCCGGATCAAAGGCACACCACTCGGTATGCAGGACGTTACGCTACGCATATTCTGCTCTGCTCTATTCTTCTTCTGCCACGCTTTATTACGGTATCCATCGCGTGTGTACGGAGTATATGTACTGACAGGCATAACGGCAACGCAGAAGCGGGCGGCGGGAGGGAGGGCCACTCACACTCACTCCCACACTGACATTTACACACTCTCCCACGCGCATACACTACGTACTGTCGACGGTACCCTTATCTTTTTTTGTCTCTTTTAATTTTACACTTGACGTGCCTCAGACGCCCGTCCGCCCGCCCGCCCGCGCTGCCGCCGTCGTTTGCTGCTATTCTCGTCTCGTTGCTCAACCCCGCGTGCTGGGTTGTGTGTCGTGCATGGCTTCGTCGAGCTGCGCCGCTGCTTTGTTCCTTGAAGAGCGCCGCCACGGTCCGGAAACTCTGTGACGTTGGTTGAAGCCCAACGGTACATTCAGATGTTGCTTGTATTGCAATTGCAGGTATCTACAACGAAGCTGCACAGGAATCGATGGACACACGGCCGGACGATGACTGCAAAGACGCCCTACCCAACTCAGACGTGCAAGGCAAGTCGTTTCGTCGGCTTGTGTCAGTAAAATTGGTACAACAGAGACTGGGACCATGTTTGGCAGCTCGGTACTCAGTCTCTGCCTCGCCTCGACCGCCAGGTGGCCGCCTTCTTGGCCGCCTCATTGATGGTTGACGAAGGGCCTGGTCTGGCCTGGTCGCTCCATGGGGCGACCCATTCATGCAGGTCTGCTGCCAGTCACCCAGCAGCAGCAAACACAGCACAGCACAGCTCGCCGTCCAAGAAGAGATTTCCGGTCGTGCCCCATCCACTTCACGTCTTCTTCTGGTACGGGCTACCAGCTGTCCGCATCCCCGGTTTGCCTAGTGGAAAATCCATCGCGGAAGCAGCCGGCTGACCATGACAGCATAACATCCTGATGCAGGCCCGTTCGGTTTGTCCAGCTACCCGACCACGCAAATGACGGCTTTCACTATCAGAGTGTGGTCACTGGTCTGGCGGACTGACTGCGCGGCTTAATCTCGTCCAAAGTACCCGTTCGGTCGTCTTTTTCTCTCTCTCTCTCTCTGTGTGTGTCTCTCTCACTCCTCTCTTTCTCTGTTTCTGCCCCCCTTAAGACGTCGTTTGGCGAACGAAACGACGAACGGAAAAAAAGAAGCGAAAGGGCAAAAACGCCTGCTGCACATCCTCGCGGACGAATGATTCATCTTCTTCAGCGACGTATGGGTGGTGTCACTCCAACCCAGGCAAGCAGGGCAGGGCATGACAGAGCGGAGCTGAGCAAGCGACATGAAGCAAGGCCACGCAGGCACCTCTCGACGCTCCATGCTCTGATGAATCTCGCCGCAAGCTGCGAGGGTCGGTCGGTCGATACCGCCGCTGTTCTTCTCGGCTGTTCCTGTCCACAATGCAAAGAGGCCAAAGACGCCTGTCTTTGCTCTGCTTTTGCCTGGTGACACAAGGACGAGGGCAAAGCAGATGACGCCCACGGCCCTACACAAGCGTATTTACGTTGACGAAGGCTTGCGTCACGTTGCCCTCAGCACTTGCAGCTGTCTCTCCTCGCTCCTTTTCGCTCGTCTGTTTTCCCTGTCTGTCATTCTGCCTCGCTCCCTCGTTTTCTCTCTCCATCACTTCTGTGTATGCCCTTTCGCTTCGCAGTCAAAATGGCTCGCTCGCCGATTGCAGATTGTGCTTGATTGCTGCCCGAGTACATGGCCGGCGGAAGTGCGACTGTACACACCCCCCACTCGAGCCATGTCCAAGTCGTAGAGAGGACAACCATGCCACGCCATGCCAGGTCACTTCAGACCCGGTCGCTCCGTGGTGCATCGTGAGAGGGTCGGGCAATCAGAGGTTTGTGTCTTTGCGCTGCTGCGTGCGCGCCTCTTCCCTCCTCGCCAAGTGGGACCGAGACGGCCGTTTTGCCCGACGAAGGTCGTTCGAAGCGAAACGAAGCCAGCAACTGTTTGCTGCTCTCTCCATCTCTCTCCGTCTCTCTCTCTACTCCGTACGGATACATCAGATAGCATGGTGTCATCTGGGGTGGGAGAGAAGAGACACTTGTCCCATTTCAGACGTCCGACTTCTCAAAGCAGAATGCTGCGACTTGTGCTCCCGTCGCTGACCCCAATCTCGTTGATGATTGTTGAGCCTGTGACCTTGGACAATGGTTGGGGGCCATTAGCAGCAGCTCAGCTCTCTGTTCCAGCACACCAGCACGAGCTGTCATGATGATACGTGTACGCTCTGGTTGAACCTTTGATCGCCGCAGTTTCGTTGGTTATCGGACGTCGGGTACATTTCGAGATCCGGGGGTCGGACAACTTGCACCGAGCTTCTTCACTCTCCTTCGTCCGACTCGGTCTATTATGCTATCAAATTCTTTCTTGGGAGGGGGGCCCCTTGCCTGCCGGCTCGGCCATTTCTGCAGCGACAAGACGTCGGCGGATGCTGGGGCTGGAGAAACAGACAATCAACCAGGGCTGTGCTGTTCTATCACTCGTCTACGCGCTGTCTCGTCTCAGCGTCTGGGCTTGAATGGGCTCGCAACTGGCGAGACGAGGCGAGGCGAGGTGAGGCGAGGTGAGGCGAGACGTCGCTTGACGAGGGCAGACAGCACACATGTTCCGTCTCTGGTTACGAGTACCTATGATGGCCTCTATTGGATGGGGGATGACCTCTCAATTCCAAGTTCTCGTACGGCTGAGATATATCTCATCAAGTCTCAGAAGGTCTAAGACTGATATCCTGCCTACTCGTTCTCTCCAGGCGTATTCGCGAGCTGGTAGTCTTGGTCATACACCAATCCAAGCCCATGCTCATCCCACATAACAGCCACACCACACGATTTCCTCGTCTGCCTCAGATTGGCCCAGACCACCAGACCCTCAAAATACCAAGATACGGTGCAGATCGCCGGCTGCTGCTGCTGCTGCTGCTGCTGCTGCTGCTACTGCTGCCGCTGCCGCTGCCGCTGCCGCCGCTGCTGGGCCCTACAGATCTTCCTTACCCCTGACCCTTGTCCCAGGCTGCTGCCCCCTTCTCGTCTCGCGTCAAATGTTTCTTTTCCGTTTGCTCTCTTGTCTCTTTTCCTACAGGGTCGGAGGGATCGCCTCCACCCCCATGTAGCTTCCACGCGAGATAGCGAAACGCATCGTACACGTCTACAGCAGCCAGTAAGGGCATCAGAGAGAAGAGGACCTGACCTCATCCCGGCAGATGCTTGTTTGGCGTTGGCAGAAATCATAACATACGACTGGCATGTTGGTCTCTTGCCATCCCCATCTCCATCCCCATTCCCCCTCCACCTCCACGCCCATCCTGCATGTTACCGACCGGTGTGACCCAAGATGCTTTATTTCGCTGCAGCAAAATTCTACACCACGTCGTGCTTGTGGGTGCTGTTTCTGTGCGCCCCTCGCACTCTCTCAGTCTCTCTGTCTTGTTGTCTGCTTTCTCCTCCTCGAGAGAAGGTGCCGCACACCCCAGATGCTGTTCTACACCTGGGTACCCGCCCACCCATCCAATGACACCTGTCGTGTCCAATTTTGTCCTGATGGCAGGCCCATTGGGAAGTGGGGAGCGTTGTCATGGAGGAAGCACGGGGGGTGTGGGATGAGGACGCAACATGGGTGTGCAAAGAGATGAGTGTATGGATGGGGGGGGAAAGGTGTGTGTAACGGCCGTAGATACGTGGGTGTATATGTGTATATGTACCATGTAAGATGGGGAGTGACTTGTCGCAAAGTCCAATGCGGCCTAGGCATATCACCATTTCGTTGCTGGTTATTCTTCAGAGGGCCAGGAAGATCTAGATGGACAACGCGTACATGGACGTGAGTGCTTGTGTCTGTGTGTGTTATAACGAAGAAGGGGGGCCAACGCAGCGGCCAAGAGATGCAAACACGCACACGGACAGAGCACATACACATACAACATTGCACATACACATTGCACGCAACACACGCACATACACACATACACACACACATGGGAGCACTGGACGCACACACTGAGAGAACGAGAGGAGCACACGTACCAGGTCTAGTACCGGCCGAATCAAGGACGGGAGTGTGTCCGCGACCCCGGGGTGAGTTGGGATAGTATAACATCGAACCGGCTGCAACTGCTTCAACCTCTAATCTTTTTGCCTCTCTCTTTTTTTATTTTACCTCTCTTGTTTCTCTTTGACAAGAGTTCTGAATCGATTCTTGTGTTCTGCATTTCGTGTGTGGAACATTAATAAACCTTGACTCTCCTTCGAGAACCGGACTGTCCTTCTTTTCTCCCTCATCACTACATATCTCCCCTTCCTCTCTCTTTCTTTAAAACACTCCCACGTCAGACAAGAAAAGACGCCGGGGGGAAAGAAGAAGCAAGGTTGTTCAATCCAACGCGTCAACGTCTCCTCTTGACGCAAGTTTCTCCAGCTCCAAGTCAGTCAGCCTCACGACTCCCTGGGTACAGCAGCACACATACCGAGGAAGCGTTTGCGTGCGTGTGTGAGAGAGAGTGGTGTCGACAACTTGGAGACCACCCATATCACTGAAACGAGACGCTTTCACAGCATCGAGGGCTGTTTCTGTCGTAAGCACCACCACAGCTCCAATATCGACAACAAACCGCCCGACGGTGCGTTCGACAGGAGAGGATCAAGACAGGAAGAAGAAAAAGGGGGTTTCCTATTGTTCCTCGACCTACACGACATCCCTCAAGCCTCAGTCTCGCTTCCTGTAACAAGCCCCCCCTTCCACTCTTGGCAATCTATCGCCTGCCACACCACCTTTTTTTTCCTTTTTCCCAGCATCACTTGGAGCCAACGACGAAGGAAAAGAGAGCAACCCGTACCGAGAGGACCAGACGACCAACAGAGAATCACAATGGGCAGCCCGACCTGTTACCCCGATGCGAGAAGATATAGCCGCCTCGAGCCGCCGTACGTCTACGCGGACCGGCAGCAACGATACTCGAGCAGCAACAGCACCACCAGCACGAGTGCCAGCACCACCTCGGAGGCGCGGACATCGACCATGACTGAGCGAGAGTCCGAGACGGACACCCCGCCGCGCAAGCGCATTGCCGTTGCCGTGAGTTTGGTTCACCTTTTGCTGTCTTTTTCTTTTATTGCGCCGTGTGTCTTTTGTTGGTTCTTGCGGCTGGCCGAATCTTGATGTCTCGTGTGTCGACATGGTCATATCTCGAACGCTTTTAGTCATCTCTTTTTTCCTTTTCTTGCAAGCAGGCGTTTGCGTTTGACTTTGGGACGTTCTTCATCCTTCTCCCCTCCGTCTCTCAGAGTCCTTGGCCGGTTCAAACGTAAGAACTCCCAACGTGATGAAGGGGTGTGTCTGTGTCTGCCGGAGACACGCCCACAAGACACTGGGCACCGAAAGAGGGAGCTTGCATGAGAGGCACATCTCATCAAGGGTGACAAGACTCCAGAGAAAAGCATCTGACCAGATCTACAGTGCGGCCGATGCCGGAAACGCAAGATTCGCTGCAGCGGAGACGCGGGCCACGGAATGCCGTGCCAGAACTGCAAGGCGGCCGGCGCAGACAACTGCATGTTCCTCCGTGTAAGTCGAATATCGCCAACACCATCAACATCCACCACCTCTGGGATGCTGGCCCTGACAACAACCACCATCTGCCACCATGACCATCACACCAACAACTGACACACATGCCCAAGGTCGCCTCGCAAGAAGCCCCCTGGGTCTCCCCGACGGACCCCAGCTTCCCGTACGAGCTCAAAACCGCCCGCGCCTTTGCCCACTCCGCCCACGCCCTCGGCTCGCCCCTGACCGCGTCCGCCGCCGCGCACTACGGCCCCGAGATGCACGACGGCCTCTCCCGGCACGCGGGCTACCCTCCGTCCTCGGCCGCGAGCTACTCCTACGGCGCCGGCAAGTACTACCCGTCCATGCCATCGTGGCCCGCAACCCCCGCGGCAGCCTACGCGGCGGCCGCCGACGACGGCACCGGGACCGTCGACTACTCGTCCGCCATGGGCTACACGTACCCCTACCACTCCCACGACCAGTCCTACCTCTACCGCATGGCCGCCGCCAAACCCGCCGCCAGCCCGGACCTCTACGTCAACACCGACACCGCGGCCTACGCCTACTCCTCCACACCCCTTGTCCACCGCCCGGCCAGCGCGGCCGCCAACCCTTCCCCGGCAGACACGACCCCGAGCTTCTCTCTGTCTGCCGTGGCCGCCTCGCTCCCGCAGACCAACGGCGGAGGCGGAGCAGGAGGAGGTGGAACGGCAGACCGTCTCCTCCCCAACCCGCGGCCCTACCGCACGGAAACACCAACCTACGCCGCCGCCGCCCCCGCGAAACAACAGGCTGTGTCCACGTCCCCCGGCCCAGACGTCTACGACGCCGCCCAGCAGCCCGCGTACCCGCCCGCCGCGCACACCCTCCCCTCCATGACGCACATGCGCGACGCCGTGGTGGCGGGGTACCCGGCCTCCTCCGCCAGCAGCGCGGACAGCGTCTTCAGCGCGTCGGAGAGCAGCTACAAGTACACCGACGCGTCGTCGTCGCACTCTTCGTCCTCGTCCTCTGGAGGCGGCGGCAGGCGCGGGAGCGGCGAGGCGTCGACGAGCTCGGTCCCGGGGTCGTTGGCGAACGGGCAGGCGTACACCGTCACGGCGCCGAGCATGTACGCGGCCGTGGCGGGGCGGCATGTCGGGGCGTATGCGCTGCTTGACGAGGAGCAGGCGCACCAGCACCATCAGCATCACCAGCACCAGCACCAACACCAGCAGCATCATCATGCGGGACGGAGGGTGGGGAGCTTGTCCGCCTCGTGAACGTTGCTGTTGGGATGGGTGGTGGTGGTGGTGGTGGCGCACGACGACGTGAGAGGCGTGTGTGGCTTCCCACCGTTTCTGGTCTCTGCATTGCGTTGTTGCTTTTCTTGGATTCTTGTGTCTCGTCTGTTTATTTTTGCATTCATCACTGGAAAAGGAGGGATTTCAAGAGAACGTGGGGATCAGGATCCGACCCTCCATCACGGATCATGGGATGGAGGTGGCGCCGTTCAGGGGTCGACGACGACTTTGGCCGACATGGCAGAGAAGAATGCACTTTTACCCGGGTTCGAAACACCACGCACACCGGGTCCCCGGTCAGCTGGCTTCGTCATCTGCACCTCGGAGCTTTTCGTTCACAGCCTGCTTTGGCTGGGGCCGACATCGGCTCTCGCACGCCAGACGCAACGTCTCCCCTCCCCTCCAAACGGCTGCGATGAGGATGTTTCGTGTTCTTCACGGCACATGGGTGGGTTGAGGAGTGCGTGGCTTGACGCCAAAAAGTTCGTACATTGTCAAACGAAACGGCATTTCAACCATTCTTACCCCTGGGCCCCCGCGCGCGACAAAGAATGCGGAATGGAATCGTGTGTGGTTGGTCCAACTGCGAGGGGATTCGTGATGAGGGGGACGAGGTTGCTTGGCACACTGTGATCGAGAGGTGTGGGTTACCTCTGGCTTCTCTCTCTCACTCTCCCACTCTATTCCCTCTTCACCACTTCATCGTCTGTCATTATGAAATTCCCAGAGGTTCGGGGAGGGAGGGTGCGGGCGGGCTGCAAGGGGTACTTTGTGACTCCTCGCAAAACATCGCCGCAGAAGCTCTGGGTTCCCCGTCGACGGCGGCACTCACACACACACACTTCTCTACATCATGCATGTGTGCTCACCTCCTCCGTCTGGATATCCCAACTCCCCCCTCCATGCAGCCACCCGTCCCGAGACGCCCGCACGACTGAACTGACCCGTTCCCCTTGTTCCCTTCCACCCACTCCGACCCCCGCGGTTCTCTCTCTCTCTTGTGTTCACCAACGGGTTTACCTCCTCTTCTTCTCCAACACCTCCTGGACCCCTCCTTTCGTGTCTCCTCACCGGGGGGCGCGTAAGCTTCGAGTCTCGTTCCGATGTGGCGCTCAAGTCAGGTACGGGTACAGGCACGGTGAGCAGGGAGGGGGGGGGGAACGAAGGATGTGGGATGGAGGGATTCCATTCCATTCATACGCTCATTTGACTCCCACCCCCTTCTTGAAACCATTTTGCATCATTCGAATGCGCTTTCCATCTTTGGATATGGAACCCCTCCGGCATTCCTTCAAAAGGCTCCAATCACCTTCATTCGTTGCGCCAAACGATCCCTTCTCGCACTTTGCTTTACATCATTCCATCAATCCTGGGTATTGGGCAGCGAACGAGAGAGAGAGAGTGTGTGTGTGTGAGAGGAGAGAGGGGCAAGAAACGCCAAAATCCTGTCAAAGAACGCCATGTGCTTTTTTCTCTCTCTTTTTCTCCGTCTCATTGGGCACAGGATCCGAAAAGTTGGTTATTTTCTCTCTTGGTTTCTGTTGTTCTCATTGCTTGATTTACGAAATCCCGCACCCAACATCTGGTCACAATTATCATCGCCAGGGGTCGTTTCCTTGCCAGTCTGCAATGCTTTCTCTCCGATTTTCGAACATGTAATACTTTGGGCCAATGGGGAGAGGAAACATCCAGGCTGGGTTGCATTTCTGGGCTTTTCTTCCCGGCGGAAAGGAAGATGGGGGGGAAACGGACAACAGGACGGGAGGCCGGCATACAAAAAAAGAACCATGGTATGGGTAGGGCATGAGTTATGGGATACGGCACACAGGCATCACATTGGGTCCTCAGACAGGAGTAGGACGAGGATGGAATGGGGACAGGAGAAACAGGTCTTGGTTGGGGAGTGATGGGTATCACGGTAATTGGGGCATTTGTTCTCTTTCCCGTTTGTTTTGCCGTCGCCTGCCAACCTGCGGCGACACATGGCATTTTGCGTTTTTCTACTCGAACAAATTGTTTTCGGATTCGCCTGCCTCTCCGTCGTGAGGGGCGGGTGGCTAGCATTTTTGTTACCAGTCATGGTCAGAAGAAGCCTTGAAGTATTCTGCCCACAGTTCTCCCCCTTCTAGCTTGCTGGCACGTGGGTTCGAGAGTTGGGAAACATCGCAGGTCCGGTCTTGTCCGTCACATCGAGACAGCGAAAGTTGGGAGGCCGAGGAGGAGATACCACGAAAAAGGGAAACATGCCTCAAGGCATTGGCATGTCGGACGGCATCGGAACTGGAGTGCCAGCAAGAGGGTGAAAATTGAAATAATTGAAATAACTCGACTGCGTAGAAACGTGATTTCGTCATTGCTCTAAGAAATACTGGGTATGAGTTTTCCACGGCCCTGGCGTGGATAGGAAAGAATACGTGGGCCATCGTGTATGTGCGCATCCGTCCGTCGTTTACAACTTCTCCTCGGCCATCTCGTCAATCTCGCAAAACGCCTTGAACGTGACAAACTCGTCCTCGTCGTCACCCTCCGACTGCAGCACCACTTCCGCCGTCGACCCCACGAAGAAGACGTTGCCCTCGCTCATCTTCTGCACCGTCGGCCCCACCGCGATGGTGCCCTTGCCCGACGTGCAGATGATGATGCTGGGGCCTTCGAGCGGGTCAAAGGTGGCCTTGGAGGCGTCGCCCTTGAGCACCGAGCGCACGACGCTGAACTCGTCAATGGGCGGGTCGTACAGGATGACGGCCGACCCGGAGCTGTAGGCGTTGCGATTGAGCGTGGCATAAGGGTACTCGGATGGCGACATCTTTTGCTCCTCAATGGGCGCGTAGTTGTACGTCAGCATGTCGACGAGTGTGGTCACGTCCTTGAACTTGGGCGTGAACCCGGCGCGGACGACGTTGTCTGACGCGGCCATGCATTCGATGATGTCGCCCTTGAGGTAGGCGTGGATGTCGTCGGCGCGGAGGAACATGGCTTCGCCGGGTTCCATCGTCACGTAGTTGAGGAAGAAGAGGACGAAGAGCCCAATGTCTGAACCAAAAGCGGCATGGTTGCGGACAATGAGCTCCGACAGCGTCGCACCATCACTGGGACCGGCGCCGCCGCCCGCAAAGTTGCTGCCTTCCGAACTTGCCAGGTCAACGAGGCGCTTCGTCTCGGTTTCGACCTCTTCCGGGGTGGCCGAAAGCAGGGAGGCAAAGATGTGTTGCAGGGCGGTCTTGTTTCGGGCTTTGATGTCGGCGGACTCAGCATCCTCGTCGCCCTTGACGGTGTTGATGAACTCATCGGCCTTGTCGTCCTTGACGAGACTCTTCAGCGGTGGTACGGTGGACAAAAAGTGAGAGATCTCGGCGAGCGGTCGAAATCCGCACAAGCCCTCGAAAGGGGTGATGGCGATGGCCATCTCGGGCTTGTGGTTATCATCAGGGTAGTTTTTAGGGTCGCTGGCGTGTAGCTTCTCGGCGAGCTTCTTGTTGGGATGGGCCTGGATGGACAGGGCCTTGTTGATGGAGAGGACTTTGAAGAGGAATGGGAGTTTCGAGCCGTATCGTGAAGCGACGGGTGCAGAGAGGAGTTGTCGGTTGTCCTGGACGAGATCGAGCAGTGTTCGGCCGGATTGGACGTCTTTCGAGGGGTTCGAGGGGTGGGTGCCCATCCACAACTGTCGGACAGTGAGACCAAGAGACGTAAGGATGAAGAAGACGAAGGCATACCTCTGCATATGGCTTGTCGGACTGAATATTAAAGCCCTCGGCAGGGGTAGTAGCTGCAAAACGAGCAGCAGCCGAGTCCTCACCAGTCTTGCCCCATTCATACGAGTTGACTCCGCATTGGAGCTTGAATAAGGGAACTTGAAGAACCATATTGATGGAGCTTTTGCAAGCTCAGAAGAAGAACAGATGACTATGTCAATATGCTAGCAAGAAAAAAAAAACGAGTGCGATACAGCTTAGCGCAGCTTGGTAAGGGATATGGTGCCGTATTAATGCGAGGACGCCGCGTGTTGTCACCCCACCATGAATTTGACGTCAGGGAGAGCTTCACCTCGAGGACCCCGCAGCGATGGAAATGACTTTGAATCTGGACCCCAATAGAGCATCCTCCCTGCTTGCCTGCCTTCTTTACCTAGGTACCGAATCCTGCTGTGTAGGTATCGCTTTGGGTTAAGTCAGGCACTTAGGTACTTCTCCTTCAGCGTACCGTCAAGCCTGGGTACATGTGGCCCAAGACCAGAGGGAGACTGGGATTCTTAGGTGGTAAGGTATCCGTACCTTCCATCCATACGCCTGTGCCTTAGAAGCACGGGCCCGGGCAAGTGGTCGGGCCGCACGACGGAGGAAGACCCTCCGGCGGCTTGATTGGTCTAGAGGGTCAAGCAAGATGGGGAAAGGAGCTTTCGGCTCCACTTTGGCACCCGCAGGTTAGCCCCAGCTCCGGAGGATACCTGTTCTGAGGGACGGATAGACAGAGGAAAGATCATCCCAGCAGCTTATGTAAGAGCTCAACCAGCCAATGAAGCTCTGTCATTGACCACCTCCATCAATACCGCCTTGCATTCTGCCACTTGTAACGAAGCACTTCTTTGAGCAAATGTCGGAATTCCTCTACAAAGTGGCTGATCTACAACCTTCCCATCCTTTCCTTTCTGTTGGCTCCGCTGAGTTTGCATGCTCTTTCTTTCTTTCTTTCCTTACTGATACCCACTAGCACCTGTGTGCTTCAAGATACCCCAACCCCAATCCAGTTTTTCAAAGCAGGCACAACCCACAAACTGCACTTGAACAGACTCAACTCGAGTCGAGTCGAGTTGAGCAACAATAAGCCCACACTCACATCACCCTTGTCCTTGCCCAGTCTAGGTATGTCACGATAGGTAACACCATTCATTGTTACTAGGGCTTTAAAAGCCCAGCTGTTTCAACTGAGGCTGGGATTATTTCTCTCCTGCTCTGCTTCTTCTTCATCACACTACGCTAGTTCAGCTTGCCCTCCTTCCACATCTGCTGTCACTCTGCACATTCTATAACTTTACTGACACGAAAATGGGTAAAAGATCGCGGCGACAGGCCGGAAAGAGGTCGCGACGAGACCCCGCGAACGTCCTGCAGGCTGAGGATAACAACGAGAACGGGCGTATCGAAGACTCTATCAAACGCAAGGCGCCTCCGCCCACGAACGAGTCCCAAGTTCCCGGTCTTGCCTAGAAGGACGACCCTCCCGAAGACTCCGTCGCGACCGCTGCCAGCGCCGCCACCTTGAAGAAGCCCAAGGTCAACTTGACCAAAACTCCGAAAAGCGCTGTCTCAACCAGCCCCGTCCCGAAGCACGATATCGGCCTCGGCGGCACCACTTTACCCTACGTCGACGACGATTTCGACTTTGAGCAAGAAGAGATCGACGCCCGGAGAAACAAGGCCCTTATGTCTCAGCGCAACAGAAGCGGTCGCGGTTCCAACCGCAATAATGGAAGCGGTCACGGAGAGGAGGTACAGCTTTGGGAGTCTGCCAAGGAAAAGTGTCACGAGATTGTCAACGGCGTCAACTCCGAGAACAACAACCTCGCCGAGCTAGTGAAGCTTGACAAGAAGGCGGCCAATGCGAGCAAGGATGGCGGCCTACCGTCAGCCAGCGACCTTAGCAAGATGGAGCAGCACTGCCGTACCGGGGTCAAGTACGCGGAGAACAATTCGAACAACATTAGGAATCTTATCGAGCAGCTCAAGATTCTAAAGGCGGTCCAGCAAGCCAAGGAGGGCGCCGATGCCGCTCCCACCACCAGCACGTCTTCGCGCACCGGCTCCTCGACGCGCAACAGAGACGCGGCGACGGCAGCCCTTTATGACTTTGACGGCGCCGATTCGCCCGTCCCCAGCCCCATTGGCGGAAACTCTCGTAAGCTTGGAGACCGCGGAAGCAACCGCGACAGTATGCCGCCCAAGGCGGATAGTGTTGAGCCGCAAGGATCGACGGGTAGCAACACTGCGGGCTCATCATCTGGCGCTTTGGGGGCCAACGCGGCGGCTGCGCGAACCAAGGTGTCCTTTTCCAAGGGCGACAAGGTGGCGTTCAAGCGTAAGAAGGACGAACCGCAGCAGGGCGAGGCTCCTTACGACTGGATACTCGGCGAGGTGGTTGGCATCATCGGCGAGGGTAAGAGCCGTCGCTACAAGTGTCTCGACGTGGAGCCGGAGGACAATGTCAAGCCTAAAGAATACAAGACATTCGCGTCGGCCATGATTCCGATCCCGCCCGAGAACCAGACGCACAACCTCGCCAAGCTGGAGTCGGGCAAGATGGTCCTCGGTCTGTACCCGCAGACGACGGCCTTTTACGCGGCGGACGTTGTCGGCACGGAGCCCGACGGCAAGACGGTTAACCTCAAGTTCCACGGGGAGAACGACTCGTCGACGACCCATCAGGTGGAGCGCCGCTACGTCCTGGAGTACCGTCCTTGAAGGGCAACAGAGCCGCACTTGGCAGATGGCACGGGGTAACCAAAGTGCAGGACCCAAGACGCAGCCGGAAACCCAAGACATGGACACGATGACGATTAATGTGGCTTGGGAGGGTTCTCTGCGGGCGTTTGCGAGATACGAAAGCGAATATTGGCTGTGTCGCCGAGATGCGAGATCAAACGGCCAGGGTTGTCTCATGCGAGTGATGGACTCATTAAACAAACAATGGGCCCCGGATTCTCATGACGTAGCGGATGACCCAGGCCGTACTTTTGAAGTGACTCAGGAAAGGATATAGGATGAACCAATAGTCAATCAAGAAATTACGTGTGCGAGCATCATGTTGACTGTGAGAAGAGGCCATGAGAGCTGGCGAGTCCGGAAAGAAGGCGTCGTATCGTCGTGGCGGACAGGGCGGTTAGATGAGCGTCTCCAAGAGAGGGGTGGCTCTGGTCTCCAACGGATACGTAGGTGTTTAGCTGTGTAATTACCTACTGTGGCATATGGTCGTCGGGGATCACTCAAGCTAATACAGGCCTGGGGGAAGGTGCAAGCCCCTGAATGGGACATTGCACGTGCATTTTTCGAATCCGATGATGCTGTTTTGCCAGATTCCGTACGGTACCTGCATGTCGCTAAATGAGCCCATTGGCCGAAGGCAAAGGGGCAGGGACAAGTAGCCAGTAAAGACGTTGAGATGACTACACAGTGTGGAGTGAGCATTACCTGAGGCACGAGCTTGTGTGACGGCTAAGCCGAAAAGAGCAGTGGGCAAAGAGCCCCCCTGTTTGCTCACGGTGGCACAAGACACACAAGACACAGGGGACAGAGCAGCACCGAGAGTGGAGGGTCCCACTGAGAAGACAGGTACGCGAGATCGTTTATTGACAGCTGCGAGTCGGAGATGCCATTGAAATTGATCGTACCTGAATTCATAAGTACCTAACCCAGACGCGGAGTACTATGCGGGATAGACATGCTCTCCGGCAGACAAATGAGGTGGGCAGTCAACTTCTGGTGGTCACGGATGAAATACGATTATGACTGCGTGTTACTACTAGGTAATAGAAGTGCCCACCAGGGCCATGTTAAGGATACCCTTTCCAATAAACCGATCGAAAGAGTTTGGAAGACTATGACTTTTACGCAGAGGACTCTAGCCTGACGGACAACTGTAGCAAAGAAGCAGGGGCTGTTGGTCTAATATTGCTAATATTGGCAGGCAACTTGCGGAGTATGAATACGAATCGAGTAATCGAGTAATCGAGTAAACGAGTAAACGAGTAAACGATTGTTTCTCTCCCTGCATGGCCCTCGCCGAGAGCACTTGGGATGTTTCCTGGCGCCCCGTCCGATGGTGATTATGTTGCTTGTACAGATCACAAAGACATACGCAGTATGGTGAGTGACATGAATACCTGGTCATGCTGGTAAGGGGATGATCTGTCTTCAACATGTCCATCAGAGCAAGGAGAGGCTCGATGAAGCTGCATGGCAACTGGACAGCTGCAGCTACGTAGAACAGGCAAAAATGAACCGTTAGCATCATGTTTCACTGGAGCACGACTTTCTCTTATGCAGTAAAGTACTTCGTACCTTCCCTACGTACTGTGATAGGTAGGCAAGCTTGGTAAGGTAGCACAGGCAAGTGACCGAGTCTCTTCACTAACTTACCTGGTATACGTACCTTACTTGCAGGCGCGTTGGTAGCAGGCAGAGTCGAGCAATGAAACGCATGAGCAGCATCCCAACCAAGGGCCAGCTTCGGACGGATGCGCTGACTTGGACCTGCGCTGACTTGGACCTGCGCTGACTGTCCTTGTGTGCTCTGCTCATCCATGTTTCGGAAGACGGTAGCTTTAGAATTCTGGGACCAAATATAGCTGCCAATTGGTTCCTTCATACGAGCGATACCGTCCCATCTTGGTCGCAGTACGGTTGCAGTCGCCAAACGCCCGAGCAACACCTCCACCCAGTGTCAGTGTCCAGTCCAACAGCCAGGCCATCTCCAACCTGAAGGCAGACAGCACGTATCAAACATGACCTCAGGCACTGTACACGCCTAAATATTACTGCCTACCTTAGATGCTTAGTACCTAACAGTAGGTACCTAAGGAGTTATTAGTGTACAGCCCACACACAGTAGACAGGGTCCTTTTCGACCCCAACCTCCGATCCCCGACTCGGCACGCAGCAACCCATCGCAAGCTGCGTGCCTTTTTTTCTTTTTTTCCCTTTCATACCTATCAGACCTGACCTGCCTGACCTGCCTCTGCCTCTCCTGTGATAGCTTCTCACCGTCACACATACAGACGTTCCCCAACCTCGTACACTCCTTTCACAACCCCTTCCTCTTAGCCTCTCCCTCCGACAAACGCACCCATTGAGTGCGCGCGACGACTGGATACCACCCGACACGACAAAACCCAATCGATCGCTCACCCCCGTCGCCGCCAACCGAGCCCGACGAGAACACCGGAAATATCCATCGTGCCTTGCGACGTCCCATCCCCCTTTCCGCCCGACGACCCCGGAACCTTCAAAACCCACATCACGCCAGTCAGTCTCCTCGACAACACCGATTCTTTCCACCTCGACCGTCTGGCTCCCTCCAGACATTCGCATTTACGCACGTACACATACACGCAATCGACAGTCACAATGGGTGGACAACTCTCAAAGATGATGGGCAAGATCTTCGGATCCAAGGAGATGCGCCTGCTGATGTTGGGTCTCGACGCCGCCGGAAAGACCACCATTCTCTACAAGCTCAAGCTTGGCCAGGACGTCACCACCATCCCTACCGTCGGCTTCAACGTCGAGACCGTCACATACAAGAACGTCAAGTTCAACGTCTGGGACGTCGGTGGTCAGGACAAGATCCGTCCTCTCTGGAGACATTATTTTAGCGGTGAGCACCCCCACCACCACCACCACCACCACAGCCACTGCGCCTATGCATGGCCACGTCGTCGGACCGCGCTGACTCTGCTTCTCTCGTCCAGGAACCCAGGGTCTGATCTTCGTCATTGACTCGTCCGACCGTGCAAGGATCGAGGAGGCCAAGTCGGAACTGCACAGAATCATCAACGACCGTGAAATGAAGGACAGTTTGCTACTGGTATTTGCAAACAAGCAGGATATCAACGGAGGTGAGTAGCCCCCATCTGTCGGCCGTGAACCCTCCTGTGCCGACACTGACACCACGCAGCCATGAAGCCGCAAGAAGTCACCGAGGCCCTGCAGCTCTCCAAGCTGAAAGACAAGGTCTGGTACGTCGTGCCCAGCTGCGCGACTACCGGCGAGGGTCTGCTGGAGGGCCTGGCCTGGCTGTCCAACAACGTCAAGGCGCCTCCAGCTCCCGCCAAGAAGTAAACGACGACACGATGATTCCTCCTCTATCCGCATCTGCATCTGACTCCTCCAATGAACGACCACATCGACCTCAACGTGCTCCCACTCCAATCTGCGTCTCCAACTGGCACGCGGGCCAAAGCATCGTTCGCGCCGAATCTCGGGTCCCTGCCTGCCGATGTGGGCACAAACATGACGGACCCGCTGCGGCTCGTGAAGCGCATGATATATCGATGCCCTTCCGCTGCCGGCTCTCGCCCACACGGTCATCCACTTCAAGCGGGCGTGGTCTGCGACGACGGATCTTTCACCATCCATGGCTCTTTTTTTCCGCCTTCACAATACAACCGACCTCTTGACGTAACGCCTTTTAACTACACCGACAAGGAGACGAGGAGAACAAACAAAACAGGGGCGGCAGCTTTTCACATTCATCATTCGGGTTTTATGGGCTGCTTCTGCCACCGCTGTTGCTGAACTCGCCATCTTTTTTCTATTCCACTTGTGTGCGTGTGCGCGCGCGCGTGTGTTCTGAAATACCCGAGCCTCCAGAAGGCGAGAAAAGAACGCGGTTCTTTATTGTAGTATTATATCTGTTTACTGTATGTTTTCATGGCGAGGACGGGTACGGCAGGGCCAAATGGGTAGTGTTCAGATTTCGCCCCCCTTTTTATTATTTCCATAGTGTTTTGAAATGATGTACAAGAAATTTTGGCGACTGCACCCGGCTTTCCATTCTGTTTGTGTGTGCTGTGCGCTCGGGTCGGTACTGGAGGCACGGCCTGGTCAACCTGGCCCTGCTGGGGATGGGGCACGTACGCAGCCGTCACAGTCACACATCAGGGGCCGTTTGACGTGGCTGTTCTCGACCGTTGACGACCTCGTGGGAAATTGGAGCTAGTCTTGGCGGGCGCGACGCCGGTTCGTGGCGCTAGGTAGGTAGGCAGGGCCGGACGCGCATTCGATCGTACACCGTGCTCGAAGTCTAACGCCTAGAGAAAAGGTGCTTTATCCCACGAGGAAGAAGAAGCAGATGTTGAGGAGTATTGCGAAGACGAAAGCGGACCCCGCGCGGATCGAAGAGGACGACGACGACGAGGACGCTGGTAAGGCGCGGAGAGGGCGGTGCCAGCCGCAGTGGACCGTCGCGTCGCGCGTCGCGCAGGAGTAGTACGTCGTCTGGTAGTATCCCATTTCGGCGAGGTTCGGTTCCGGACGGGGCGTGACGTCTGGCGCGGCGGGGAGGATGGAGGCGTAGTCTGGGGGCCCGGTGGGCGGTGTCGAGACGGCGAGGGCTGCTGCTTCTCGTGGCTCGGTGGCGAGCGCGATGGGGAGGGTTGTCGGCGATGAGCGTTGAGGGGGATGTTGTTTGTGGAGGCGGGCTAGGCCGAGGCGGAGGGGACGGCCTGATGCGCAGGGAAAGGTGGAGTTGGAGAGGGAGGAGTTTGAGGGGATGGGGAGGAGGGAGTAGATTGGTGATGGTGTTGGGTTTGCGTTGCTCGAGGGGGAGGAGAGGAACGGGTGTGGGAGGGGGGTTGGCGGGAGCGTCGGGATGGCGGGTGTCGCGGGCAGGGAAGATGCTGTTGAGATGAGGATGAGGAGGGGAAGGAACTTCATTTTGGATGAGGGTATCGTGGGTTGAGAAGAAGACTGAGGCCGGCTCTATGTGCAACAAGTCTCGCAGAGACGGGACGAAGTGAAGATGAAATGAGGATGAGAGTCAGCTAGCATCGAATACCGGAAGTCAGAGGCTATTTCCTCTTTATCATTTGAAAACAAAGACATTGTGACGGCTCGATAGGGGTTCCCGTGGCATGTGGGAGGAGTCACGGCGCGTTCCAGAGGGTGGCATCGTCTTGTCTCGTATGGTTCTCGAAGCACTGCTTCATTGTTGCGTCTTGCCCCCTCGCGGTCTGGTGACAAAGACAGCGCAGCTCGTTTGTCATTGTTTGGCGGGTGCATGGGTCGGAAAGTCGTGCCTCTCGAGATGCGTCGTTGAGGAGGAGGTGTTTTGCAAGTCGACGCTGCGGAGGGATGATTGGATGGGATTGTCGGGTTTGGGTCGAGGTGTGAAGGGGTTGCTACCCGCACCGGATGCCCTTCCTTCAGTCGATTAACAGGAAATATCACAGTTGGATACGCGGCTAATGCAAGCTGATGTGGTTATCCCCCTTCGGCAGCGGGATTGTCCTCCCGGAGTGATTGTGGCTAATAATGCCGAACGAACCGATCACCACCGACTTCCCGGCCCCACCCCGATAACCCACTCTCATCCGCCTCCGCCTCCGCCCCCGAACGCCCCCCGGGCCGTCCGTCTCCCTATTGCCCCGCCAGCACGCGATACACGGGATACTCATCCCCGACCTCGAGGTCAATCACGTTGTACCTCGCAAAACTCGCATTGTTCTCGGGCTCCAGCGTGACAAACGCAAACGCCGCGTTCTTCTGCCTCGTGCTCACCCTGAACCCGCCCCTCGGCACGCGCACGCTCTTGACGGCGCTCGACGTCGTGATCGTCGCCTCCACGACCCCCTCGTACTTTTCCGCGGCCAGCTCCACCCCCTCGGCCGTCAGAACCTCCGCGAGGCCCACGTAATCCTCGTCCAACACGGTCACCTCGACCCCCAAGTTCTGCAACTTGCGGGCGACATCCTCCCACGCGCGGGGGAAGACGTACGCCTCGGGCTTCTTGCGCGCCAACTCCACCTGCGCGGGCGTGCTGTTCCGGAACTGCACCGGCACGCTCACCACCCTCCCCTCGCGCGCGTCGACGAACTCCCACGTGGCATTCGTAACCCTCGCGCGGTCGACGACGACAACGTCCCCCTCGCCCTCGGCAAACTCCCGCCTGGCGGATTCGATCGTCGCGAGCACCGCGTCCGCGTGGTCTACCGCCGTCTGCACCAGCGCCTCCGCCGCGATCAACCCCGCGACCACGCGGCGCCGGAAGTGCTGGTCCGCGAGCCGGATCCCCCGCGTTTCCGTGAGGAAACTCACCGTCTGCAGCAACCCGGCCGAGTTGTGGCCCGCGCGGGATACGGAACTCGGTTCGGTGAGGACGGGCGTGTCGGACCCGCCCGACGCGGTGAAGTACGCGCTCGTCCGCAACCCCTCGGCCCTCACGGCGGCTTGCATCGCGTCCAGGAAGAGCGTTTCGCCCTAGGCGCGGATGGACGGGTGGACGTTGGCGTTCTTCACGTGCGAGACCTGCACGTCCTGCGCCTTGAGCCACTGCCCGTCCGCGCCGAGGGGCTGGGACGCCGTGTACTCGTGCGCGTCGAGGAAGACGTGCGGGTCGAATTCCGCGAGCAGGGTTTTGAGGGCGCGGGTCTGGCCGCGCTGGAGGAGGGCGTGGTCGCGGTTCGGGTCGTGGTTCGAGGCGAGTTCGCGCTGGAAGTAGGCCACGCCGTCCGGGTTGTAGCGCGGGAGGACGAAGATGTCGGCCTTTGAGAGGATGGATTCCGTCCAGGTCGTGTTGGAGCCGAACTTCGCGAGCAGCGCGAGGATGGCCTGGTCGCCGGCGGGTTCGTTGCCGTGGACGGCGCGTTGGAGCCAGATGCGTAGCTTCGGGGACGACGAGGAGGTGGAGGGGAGGGAGAGGTTGACGTAAGGCAGGGAGCGGCCGTCTTCGGATGTGAAGGAGGGCGTGTGGTAGCTTAGCCAGCCGTGGGTGTCGGCGAGGTTATTGAGGAAGGATTCTGGAGACGGAGTATGTGGGTTAGTTGGGACAAGACGGGTCATGGTGGGAATGAGGATGCTGCCTACCGAGGGTGGCTTGGTCTGTAGGTCCAGCCGTGCCGTTGCTCCATCCAGCAGGGATAGATTCGGGATTCGCAAATGCCGGAGAGAGGAGCTCGACGTCTACGTCTGGGAACAGCGCAGACACGAGATCGCTGTCCTTGGAGACGGGGACCTGGTTGTCGGCGTACTTTGTCTGCGCCGAGGCGAGACTTGCCAGCAGGCCCAGGGCAAGATTCCGATGAGTACGCATCCTGAGTGATATATGGTTGCTCGGTCGATGAAGCTGGGGGGCAGGTATCCCATGTCAGAGAGCCTTTCAGCTCCTCCTATATAGCTTCATCCTCCATCTCGTCCAACGGGCAAGAGCTGCAACTTGCTGGCACCGCTTCGCTCGTCATGGCCAAAGTCATGATGGTGCGAGCAGTCTCCGCCATCGCGTCTTTCATCGCGCCGTGCCATGCCACCCCGAGCGCGGCATTGTCATATCTTGGCGATAGCTGGTTACCTTACCAGGCAGGTCGACATCCTTTCGCGGGGGGTCCGAGGAGGGGCATGTTCCTCCAAGAAACATTTTGGGTATAGGACCGGCAGTGCCCAGATAGCATCATCCTGACCATGGATCCTGGCCCTGGAAAGCCCGGACGGAACAGCCCTCGTTCAATAGTACAAGGGTAAGCTGTCGGAGCGCACACGGCATACACATTTGCCATTGTCCTCTCGTGGAATGACAACATCTGCACCCTGATCGTACAAGACGTCTTGGCGATGTTCCGCAGCAAACGCCATTTGCCAAGCACAACACATCCTGGGCATCCCGACAAGGATCAGAATGCTGCGAAACCATGCCGTGTAAATTGCGCAGCAGCTACTTCAGCCCAGTCAACAGTCCAAACAACATGATATTCACAGCCGACTTCCACTAGCTGTGATCCGACACAGGCACGGGAGCTGCATGTGACAAACGGCCTCACTTAATGTGCATTTTAACAAACAGGTCCCAATGGGACGGGTATTGATGCCCACGCAATTAGCAGCGCACTTAATTGCAAGCAAAACATCCTCCGCAACGCCTATTCCATGACCGCCGCACTGTTCCTGCCGAAATGAACCCTCCCCTAGAAACCACCCGACGATTTACGCTGGCCACGTGACTTGAGAATGAGCTTGATCGGCCTTGTACTCGGAGCCAGAGACGACTCGCCACCCGTCCTTGCCGCTGCGCTCCCTGCAGGCGTGCTCTTCGCCCGCAACTTGGCCCTTGGTGGCTTGTTCTTCTGCACCCAACCGGGTCCGCGAGGCAGACTGCTGCTCTTCTCCTCGTAGTCTTTGTCAATGTCGTCCTCGGCGTAGTATTCCGTAAACTCCAAGCCCGGCGAGCTAGGCCGGCTCGAAGATAGTGTTATAACCTGGGAGCCCTCTGGTGCCCGGAATGGGGAGCTTTTACGTCTTCCGTTTCTGGCCGACGGCTTGACATCTTGCGACTCCGTGAAGGACGAAGGGGCCGTGTTGAATCGGGGCTTGACATCGGGCAGCTCCGGCAGCTCGGGCGATCTTGATGGCGCGGGCTGGCTAGAGTTGGGAAAAAGCCGCTTCCGGGTGTTGCTGAACGGCCGCGGCGGTTGCGACTCGTCTTCCTCTTCCTCCTCCTTGTCATCCTCATCTTCGCTCTCACCGTTGTCGAGTCGACGCATGGCGGCTTCGTACTCGGCGTCTGCTTTTAGAGCAGAACCCTCGGATCTGAAGGGTGGTACCATACGAGTGCCAGAGGGACTCTGCGTCCGTTGCTCAGAGGTTGCCGTGAGAAAGATGTGGTCCAACGAAGGGAATGAGTCCGCGGTAGAGGGCTCCTCCGAACCTCGTTTCCTGCGAGGTGTGCAGAGGCTTGCTTTGGGTGTAGGTTCCCCCAGAACGGGAGAACCATTCATGGTCTCGTCCATTTGTGGCAAGTCATAGCCCATGTCGTACTCAAGGTCGATGCCCGGCTGCCGACCGCTGAGAACACTACTCGCAGTGGATGGAGGTGCGTCACCCAGACTCTGGGACAGTACCGGGGTGTTTGCTTTGGGCTGAGATGGCTCGACAGTTGGCGATTTCGATTGCGAAGCGTATGTGTTGAAGGGCTTTTCGTCCTGGCCGCGAATTGGACTGTCGCGTCTGGGACGCGCGAGGGATGGCGACACGTCCTTGCGGAATCCAGCTTCTTCGATCAAGAGGCTTATCTCGCGACGGCGGTCCGACGTGATGGATGGCGAAGTCTGATGCTGAGAGGGTGTTCCTCCCGGCGTGTGCGCCTCTTGGGTGGCCTGGACTGAATTGTCGACTGCCGGCTGTCTAAGGGTCATGTCGTCCTGGTATGGACTGCCGTTACGCTGCGTCTGCACATGACTGCGCTCTCCTACAAGGCTGGCGTCCAGTCTGTTATTGGCGTCTTCGACTGGCTGCTCACTTTCCGTATTAGCCTGTGCTCGACCATCCTTAACCTCGACGGGTGACTGACTTCCAACATCCGCCTCGGACCGACCAGCCTCCTGTTTCTTGGACTGCTGATCCAAGCCGTCGTAAGCGGACTCTTGCATGTTGCTATCGTTTGGGGCGCCCAACTGCCCCCGGAGGCTTTGCTTCTCCTTCTCGTCCATTGGCTGCTGCAAGATCTTGGGCTCGGTGAGATCGGCGTATTTGAGTCTGCGGTACCCCTCGTCTATCTCGTCTTCTTCGTCATCGTCGGGCGCCTCGAAGCGATCGTATACTCGCTGTCCCGTGGTTTCGTCGTAGACCTTTTCGTCCTGCTTCCGGTCTCGATAGGCCAACAAAAACTCAAACTCGGTAGCCTCCTTGTCGTACACCCGAACAACAACTCCAGTAACGTTGACTACCTCGGGCTGCCAGTTGGTCCCGGACCCCAGAACCCACTCTTTCCACGTGACGACCATGCCTAACTTGGCCTCTCCTGGCAGGAGATTAGGCAGAGTGCTGACATCTTCCGGTAGAGACGGCAAGTCCTCGAGGTCGGTCATCTGGCTTTCCTCCATCACCGCCTGGTCAAGGTTGATTTCCTTGGTGCGGTCACTCTCGCCGGATTGGGGACCTGACACGGTTTCTTCGACAGGGTCGTCATAGTTGAGCGTCGTGTCTCCCTCGATATCCTCGGCACCGTCCGAAAAGGCGACGCCATTCACTAAGCGTCGCTTCTTCGACGCTTGAGAGCTTCCGTCATCGTCATGTGGAGCTTGATCATGCTGTACGCGCTTACGTTTGCCCCCGCGCTTCTTCGATCCGAACCATTGTTCCACCTGCTGTTGAGGGTCCCAGCGTTGGACGAATGGGAATGGCGGTTCGGAGAGCTCGATACCCTCATGGCAGCATTCTACGCCTCGGTAAGTGATTTTCTCGCGCCATGCATCTGGGTCTTCGTCTACCAGTTCTTGAGCCTGGCCTGCTTCGCTAGACCCCGAGGTCTTGGCCAGACGAGCGTTGGTGTGGGGGCGGACACCTTTCATCAGGTCTTGACGGATCCTGTCCTCGTCGGCTTTGGACTTTGGGTTCTTAAGTCCCAATGAGCCCATCAGCATCCGCCTTGCAGCACCGACGTTGGGCTTTATCCGCCGGGCGGAGGCATTAGCTTCCTGGCTTGGAGTATGTTCAGTAGCGTCGTCGGTTCCTGCCATCGTGGCGTCTTGAGGCACGGAGTTTGGGATTTCTGGCGACTTTTCGTGACCCTGGCTTTGAGGCTCTGCTGCCTCTCCTGCCTCTTCGGTTGCGATGGCTTCCAATAGTGCTTTTTTCCTGGCCAAAAGTGCGGCTACTTCGTCTAATGCCTCGGATGCCACAGGCTGCGAGACCTCGCGGCTTTGTTGTCCAGAGGACGATCGTGCCTGCGCGGACATGCGCTTGGCCAATTTGCGGCGCGCATTCCTCTTTTGAGTCCGGCTCAAACCCTCCCCAGGCGGAACGGTCCGGGGCTCATCGACTGAGTTCAGATTTGGCGACACTTTAGATGGTGCTGAGGCAAGAGACGCCTGGAGGTAACGATGCTGGTTGGAGAGGGTCTTGGTAGGTACCTCCTCTGGCTCGGACTCGGAGTTGGAATCTTCGCTGTTGCTGTCCTCTGAAGACTCCGAGTCTGACGATTCGTCCGACGAGGATTCGGCAACCGATTTCTTCTGCCTTGACGGAGAGCTGCGGCTGTCCAGAAAGTTTTCCTCGTCGCTGGAGCCGTCGTCGCTGGAGTCACTAGACGAATCGGATTCGACGCCAGAAGCTGATGAGTCAACAAGTTGAGCATCCTTTGTTGTTGTGGATGCCCTGATAGTATCGTCTGGGTCCTCAGAGTCCGAGTGATCAGACTTGGACTCGCCTGCGCTAGAGTCGCCATCACCACCATGGCTCGACCTATCTTGGGTGGGTGCATCGTTCTCAGCGTCTTCTACATCGTCTCCCTCAACATCGGAATCTTCAGAAACATCCTCCGAATCGTCGGCGCTGGAAGACTCATCTGAACTGTCTCCAGAAGAGTCGCTCTCGGAAGCAGAGTCCGAATCGGAAATTGCAGCATCGGAATCTGGGGCACCAGTCTCTTCGTGACGATCAAGATCCAATTCAGCATCCGCATCGTCTTCGGAAGCCTCGCTCTGTACAGGGGATTTGAGGTCTGACGCCGCGATACTGGACTCTGGCTGAGGTGTAGGTTCGAAATCAGCCGCCTCATCGTTAACTTCGACCTGATCGGCGCCTGTGGTGTGGTTTATAGTCTCCGACTCTTGCTCACTCTCGGTTGCCAAGTCAGCGGCTTTGGCCAGACCACGATGGGATGGGCTGGCAATCCTCCGGGGTCGCTCTCGTTCAATACCCTGGCGTATGGGACTCGCAGACAAGCTCGCCGCTTGACGCACCAGCATCTCTTCTAGAGAAACTTCCGGGACTAAGAATTGACCGACCCACTGGTAGGCCTCTTCAAGGTTGCCCTTACAACAACGAAGTCCTTCCAGCAGGTATAGCGAGGTTGCACTGGGATAGGCAGCTCTCAGAGCGACAACCTGATCCAAGGTCTCCACGCTGACAGACGGCGTCGACTCTCCTGCGTGTCGGTTATTGATGACTCTGCTGCTCGCATCCGGTACCGGCGATGTCTTGGATGGAGATCTGATCAAGGCGTTGTCGGGCGTTGGCACAGGGGAGTGGTCCTGGAATGACACGGTAGGTCGGCTACCGGCGCTTCTCCTTGTTCTTCTGCCTCGAGCGGTTTGCGGTTCTGGAAGCCTATCGCTTATCCCGAGAGGCAGGTCGCTCTCGTGCAAAAGGCGTAGCTCTTCTTGAATAGCGTCCTCTCCCATACCCACATCGTCGTCTTCTTCAGGCTCGAAATCGTCGTCGTTATCCGAATCGTCCATGTCTGAGTGGTCGGTCTCGTCTTCGGCGCGCTTTGATCGTTGACGGGCTCTGGCCGAGTCATATTCGATCATGCGCAGTTCATCGCCATCGGAGGGATCATTGACTTCATCGTCGCTATCGTAGGCGATTCGGGCCTTCTTCCTCGGTGGAAGTGTGACTGCGGGGCGGTTCTGAGGGGCCTTGAGCCAGGTCCGGCCGTAAGCAAGCCCATCCACCAGGTGTCTTCCGTCGGCCGATATCTGATGTCTGCCGCTGAGTCGTCGTCTCTTGAGGTCGTCGGTCAGGAGCGGGCGGATACTAGTGGTCTGTCAGCTGTTGTAAACACACCAGGCGAGGAACGCAGCAACGTACAGAACTTGGTCATTGTCCTTGAATAGCTTGGACACCAGATGGTAGTGAATGCACTCGAAACCCTCGCCCGAGGCATCTCTAAGCTCGACGGCGTAGTCCTCGAGGCCCCACTC
Source organism: Colletotrichum spinosum (assembly GCA_004366825.1). NCBI lineage: Eukaryota > Fungi > Ascomycota > Sordariomycetes > Glomerellales > Glomerellaceae > Colletotrichum > Colletotrichum spinosum. The sequence goes on along the minus strand of QAPG01000031.1, from coordinate 65,412 downwards.
GCCGCTCTCCAAAGGAATGACTTCGTCGACCTGAGCGACGAATCTGGAAACGGTCAAGTCCTGATTCACGGTAGCCGTCCACAGGAGCTTGACGTCAGGCACGCCGTGGCGACGAACCACGAGGCGCAGACGCAAGTCTTGGTCCATCTCGGCCGACTTGACTGGTATTGGTGTAACGCGTGCTTAATTCATGGGTGGTTCGATCGTCTAGGTGGCGCGATTGCATGGAAGAGTTTGCAACTATGTAATAGATATGTCCAGGGAAGTCGGGGCTTCCCTTGAAAAACGACGAGCTGTTTGGGCGCTATAGCAGTTGGGCAGAAGCTTGAAATGCCTGGCTGAAGAAAGGTGACGCAGGGAGACGCGCGATGGTTTTCTCCAGAGCTCCAAGCGCGACGGTTTAAGCACTGACGCTCACTGGAAGCTGGAAAACCTAGAAAGTGGGGCCATGACACAGGTACGAGGTACGAGGTACAAGGTGCAAAGGCACCCAGGCACCCAGGCACCTCAACCTCACTGGATTTCCGTTGTACCTCGATCTACTCCGTACCTACGAAGGTGCCCACCCAGCCAAGGATCAGTCAGCAATGGGCAGGTAGCACACATCAATTGGCCTCAACGTCGAAGAGGCCAATTCTTCAGCAACTTCGCAGCGAAAACAAGTTATGTACAGAATCTGTGTCAACAGGGTTCATTCGTCGCATCCAAATCGTGCAACGTACGATCTTGCCGCGATTCGTCATTCACTTTCGCGCACTGCAAGGCCACCACCTCGGTGATTTTCCCCGTAGATTGCCATCCATACGAGACCAAGGGACCGAGGATACTATGAACAGTGATATTCATGCCAGAGATTCCCAGTGACAAATGTGTGCCAATGCGCCGCTCCCAGGTATTCGTGTCAGCCCGAACGCCGTCTATGATCGTAATAAAGTCGTCTTCCACTGCTGGATATTCTGCGCTGATGTTGGCTCATGAGGGCATACTGCCCATGTCGAGCATGTGTCCCATCTTCTCAATCTGCGCGTCGATTAGCGATGGCTGAGGCAACACGATGTATCGACGCGACATACCTTGGTCTTGAGGTATCCTTCGACCTCTTGGCTCCTGAAGCCGCCTCTGCCCCTCCATGACAGTGGCACCATGGCCACGCGCTCGATAACCTTGACCTCGCGATTCGGTCCCTCCACCGCGCGGATCTTGTCAGGGTTGTTCGTAAGCAGACGGACCTCTTCCTGGCCCAAATCCAGCAGCATGGCCGTCGCGAGACCATAGCTACGCGCATCGGCGGGGTGACGGAGGAGGAGGTTGGCCTCGACGGTATCGGAGCCCAGATCCTGCAGATTGTAGGCCTTTAGCTTCTCGCCGAGGCCAATACCGCGACCCTCCTGACGCAGGTAGATGATGATGCCGCCGTTGGTGTTGCTGGGCAGGCTCATCAATCTGGCCGCCTCGTCCAGCTGCTCGCCGCAATCGCAGCGCGCAGACCACGCCGTCTCGCCCGTGTAGCACTCGGAGTGAATGCGCACCAGCGCCGGCCCGCGCTGGAGCTCGGGCGGCTCCTCTCCAACGGGCGTTGCGACGCCGCCGGTCATGCCGCTCGACGAGCGCCCGGGGAACAGACGACCAGTGTACGCGCCGCGGATCATGCGATCCATTTCCGTCTCGCCGGGGCGCGGTGCGTCGAGCGACTTGCTGCGGATGTGCGGACCAAAGACGATGGCCAGGTGCTCCTTGCTGTCCACGTTGTTCGTGTACAAGTGCAGGAACATCTCGGTGCCATTGACGGTGGGGATGCGCGCTCGCACGATGCATTGCACATCGGGCAGCGTTTCGAGCAGGCGGGGCTTCTTTGTGCCGCAACCGCCCGAGGGAATGGAGCTGTCGACGGGCACGCCACGGGGAGCCTCGCTTCCGGTCAGAGGTGTCGACGTGCCCGGAGTCGCTGGAGGAGTGAAGGCGGGCGATAGGAGGGAGGGAGGTGGCAGCTGGGTGGCTGTCGTCGAGGCGGCGTCATTATCTTCGGCTCTCGCGGGGACAGTGGGGTCGGAGAGGCTCAGGTCGTCGGCCACTTGGCTCGTGGCAGCGTCGTGTCCGGAAGCATTGTCGGAGGAACGGTCGATGGGATGTGTTCGAGGCGAATAGAAGGAAGGTAGTTGGTGAGTCTCCTCGTGCCAGTGGCTGGGCGCATCGCCGGAATCCGGCTTCGCTTCGAAGTCGGGCATGGCGGGGAAAGTTGGTGATGGCGTGAGTGTGGGGTGGACTCGTGACAGCGAGATGAGGAAGGCGAGTAGGCTAATTAGTGATGCTGAAGAGTCGCAATAGGATCAAAACCCAATGGGCGTTTATGCGCGGGGTATCGGCGAAAAGACAGTTGGCATCAGAAAAATTGCGGAATGGCGTTCATTCAGAGGCGACGGTGACGGAGGTGTTAGGTGGTGGTGGTGCCCAGTCTTGATTTAATCGCGGTGACCGGTTCCGCTCCGAGCGGATGTCGACGTCGAGGTGGTGACTCGAAGTTGTGGTTGAATTAGTCATGCAGAGGTACATTGCTGTCGTATCTAACTGCCCAGGTAGAGCAAGTACCTCTGGGTAGGCCCCTTCGCCGAGGTTCCAACTGGAACGCCGCGCGCGCGGGGCAAATTGCCGTGTCTCGACATGGCATTTTCAGGGTCTCGTTAGCGGGGTCGGCCAATACGCTGTGTGGTAAGGCCGCGCTATCTACTGGCGTGCGCTGCGCCGGCGGACTTTGGTGTGCGACCGTGCCGGTACCTGTCCGTGTCGTAGTGGGGCTTTCGAATGATTACATCATCTCATCCCTGAATCGGCTAATTCAAATTCTGGGCCTCCACCTTTCGCTGAGACGAAGCAGTCGTAGCAATTTACTCCGCAGTATATCAATATCTATAGTCTCCACAGTCTTCAATGGTTATACTGTATCCGCAAGATTAAATGACTGAGAGCCTCTCTTTCTCGGGTGAAACCAGAACACGAATCGACGCAAGTGCGTGTTACCGTCAGCCCGGCGTCATTCTCTCTCGCATCAATCACTTCCGGAAAACTACTCCGTACGGTGCCTATTGAAGCTAGTACTGCGTAGTAAGGTACTCCCGCGCCACGTGCAGTGGCAAGCTGACATAAGCTGCATCAGCATCTAGCTGAGCCAATCAAACGAGACTCTAGCAACGGTCTCAAGTCGGCATCGGAAATCTAGCGCGCGGTGTCCTTCTCATCTTCGTTTTAATTACCTGTGGACTTTGTTTTGCTCGTTTCCCTTATCGCATCGAAAATGCTCGCGATTCGCGATCTATACGACGATTCGACATCTTCAGGTGTCTTAACAAATCGACAGTACGCTTACCTCGTGAACTCTCGTGATTAATTATCTTCCGCCTGAAGAGCTTGAAGTCAAAGGATCTCGGCAACCTTCTCACACAAACACGTTGCAACTCTCATCCATCCCATCTTTCCACGTCGTCCCGCAATCATCACATCTTTCCCATCATACCGGACTCCCGAAACCTATTTTATGCTTTAACCTGACCGCCGCTGTACGCCCGCCATACCCAAATCCAATTGGACGCTGTTCGTGGAGAAGCCCAGCCGCAGACCTCAAGCTAAAGACATTATCCATTGTCTCATGTGTGACAACCAAGTGGTCAACTCTACCAGAAGCTACAGCTTTCGTATTTTGTTTCAGTGGCGAGCTACGATTGGCTATGCGATGCTGGTCACAGATGCTCTCTGTTTTCCGATACCACTTTCCGACACCACCAACGGTTGTCCGAAGCGTCAACGCGGGAACAAGAGGCCCCCCGAACTCCTCGCATTGGACGGTATAGACTCTCACCTACCCACTTCATAGCCTTTGCCTTGGTCGCACCAGAATAGGTCTCGGGTTCGGGAGAATCTACAGAAACTTTCCGTCAGCAGAAGCACTCAGTCCGAGGCCAGCGGAACCAACTCACGTATTGACCCGAATGGACGTCTGGGTAGCGCTCCGTCGCCCCATCCTCGGGACGCACATGATACCCGGCCAGAAGCTTGAGGAGGAACATCTTGGCAATCGAGCACCCCGACCAGCGGCCGGGGCACATGTGCGAGGCGTACCCAAAGTTGACGTCGTCTCTCGTGGCCTGTCCCCAGTCGTACTTGCTGGCCCCTATCGTCGACCCGGACGCCGCCATCTGCTGCCGCAACTCGTGGTACCGACGTCCGTTCCACTCGGCCGCGTTCTCGAATCCCGGGTTGGCCAGGTGCGCCGCCGTCATGACCACTTCGCACGTCGTGCCGGCCTTGAGAACGATGCCGTTGGGCAGCGTCTGCGTCTTGTGGATCTTTCTCATGAGGTTGGCTGGGTTCGTTCCCCTGTGTCAGCCGAGTTTGCTCACTTGCAAACTGAAGGTGTCTTTTGACTTACATGCCGCCGTTGGGTGGTGCTTGTGCGTCTCCTTGCAGAAACTGTCGAGCAGCGACAGCTTGCGGAGCCCTTCGCGCGTGAAGGCCCAGTTCTCGGGCCGTTGGCCCATGACCCCGCGCGCCTCGTCGAGCACCTCGGGGATGAACCCGGGCCGGAACGCAAACTCGTAGACAATGTGCGTCGTCGACGGCGCCGGCGAGAAGACAAAGGTGAACGCGAAGCCGATGAGGATGTTGGTGAGGTACTTGTAGTCCCGCCGCCTCCCCTCGGGCGCGTTGCGCACCAGCTCCTCGAACCACTCGTTGCGCGACGCGCTGCTCGGGAGGCCCTGCTCCATGGCCTCGTGGCACCGCTCCATCATGGGGCGGAAGAGGTCCGTCGCCTTTTGCAGCTGCTCGTTGACCTGGCGCACCTCTTTCGAGAAGGCGGCCGTGACGCGTGCCATCATCGGCCGCTGCGCCTTGAGCTTCTTCATGACGGGGATGAGGATGGCCGAGTATCTTTCGAAAATGGCCACCACCTCGGAGCTGAAGGAGTCGCCGAGGATGACGCGCCATATGACGTGCGAGTAGATGTGAAGAATCTGCGGCTGCATGATGAAGCCCTGGTATGCTTCCGAGTTGCGAGTGTCAGCAGAATGGCGGCCAGAGGAGATGAAGGGGTGCTCCTGACTCACCTCCTGTAGAGTAGTCGAAGCCATTGTCAAAGACGTCCGAGATGCCCTCATCCAGCGCTTTTGAGATGACATCGAGGTGTCTCTCTGCAAGCAAGTATCACCGCATCAGCCTACTTCAACCCTGGTGGTCTTCATGTAGGGCCACTCACCGAAACCTGGCATGCGAGAGGGAAGGTATTGATAAAGGTACGGCTCTTCAAAAGGTGCTCCGTGGAGCTCGCATAGGAAAAACTTGGCCACGTCAGATGATTCCCATGCCCGTACGCGGTGAGTACCCACCTCCTTGAGAGCTGGCTGGACTTCGTCGTCTTTCTTTTTGCAGATGGCCAGCCAGTTCTTTGGCGAAATGAGCACCAGATCAGAACCTTGACACACGTCAGAGAAAATAGACCTGTGCACTCGAGGGGGGCTTCAGAAACCTACCGTCGAGCCCCGTCACCTTGAAGACGCCGCTTTGGACCGAATTGTAGCCTTTGGCGATGATCTCAACACCGTGAGATCGAAAGTCATCCCTGGACGCATACCAGCTCTTGGAACTGGTGATACGTGGGATGGAACGGTCCGCGGTCGCCCAGCTGAAGATAAGGGACGCGAAGACGGCCAGCACGACAGTTGCCAAAAGAGCCTGGGGATTGTTTAGGAGACGAACCGCCAGCGGCGGCGCGTGAAGAAGATGGGTTGTGGTGGGAGTAGTGTAGTTCATCACAAAGGATTCTATGCTGCAACATGCGCATATACGAGTATAAGGGTGAGTTTGCGAGAGCAAGAAGACACCGGAACAAACAACCTGGAAGACGCAGGATGAACAGTAGGTTTTAATGGAATATAGTACGGCTGTCGTGCTCGCTGTCTCATATTTAGACACGCAAGCTACGCGATCTTTGGCCCATTGCAAGTTTTACCTTTAGACCGTCCGTTTCTGGAAATCCGAGGCCGAAGCCATCACGCACTCGTCAAAACGAGGTGATTTAGGCGACGGACGTCTGGGCAACCCTGGGCTGGGCCGCGGATCGCGGACGTTTACCGTTGGGGAAGAAGCGAAGGAGAATGGCGCGCGGCAGCCACACGATGCCTTTGATGGCTGCATAACAACTCCGAGGCTCATTCCGCGGGAAATTCCTCGTGTTCTTATTCGTCCGCTCCGGTTACCTCGTACTGATGGGGGATCTGATTAGTCTTCCCGAGAGGACCGGACGGACGAGCAGGGCTGCCGGAGAGGCCTGGGCTGTGGCAAGGCTCCGGGGTCGTTACGACTTCGGACCAGAAGGGGGACTGGCCAGTGTCCAGGCATACAGACGCTTCTTCTGGGGAGGGGATGCTTCCTCGTGTGTCAAACCATCACATCGGGTCGAAATTGATGAACTCCTTTCCCGCCACCGCGGGAGAGAAGGCTTGAGAGATTCGAATTTTCCAACCCCCGGACACTACTACGACGTCGGGAGCGACGGTCCGTGTTGGAACTTGGACTCGTTTATTCCCGTTAGAGAAGTCTCAGGCAAAGTCCCGACAAGATGGTTAGACACAGGACGAAGTTGTAGATGGTTGCGAGTGTCAGTGAGCCTAGAACACGCCATCTGCCGCCGGCAGCCTCTGCTTCTTCCTCTGGGACAGTCTGCGAAGCTAATCACGGAGGGATCCGAAAGGGGAGAAAGATGAACGACCTTGGCGTTGCGAGTTTCGAGCGCTTCGGACCCAGGTGAATCAAAGGAGCAACACAACACATGTTTTTGTGTTTTGGCCTATACCCATTTGGTGATCTGCTACGATATGGACCTTGTTTTTGAGTCTGACGATATATAAGTTCCAGAAGTATCCGCGTACGATCTCCTCATACTCACTCTCACGAACTTGTCTCTAGCCCCAACATCTCCTGTCTTCAAACTCGTTGATCGTGTTTCTGTAAGCGTTTACTATCAGCCGCGTAATTCACTTTGTTCAGCATCAGCCTCTTTCATATTCATACCCATTTCCCTCACCATCTGTGTTACTCTACATCATCAACGCCGTCCATATCGAGTCTTCTCCCACCTTCAACCCACGCAATGGTCGCCGCAACTCTCGACCCAGAGTCCGTCCGCGCCCAGGAGGACAGCAAGTTCTGGTGGTCGGAGCTGTCGCCACCCCTCCTCTCCCTGATGCAGAGTGCTGGCTACTCTGCCGAGGAGCAGGACCTCTACGCCGACTTTGTCAACCAGTTCGTCGTGCCGTCGCTGGGGCCGGAACCTCGCACGTCCAAGTCGGGCGCCCGCGTGCCGCACTTTGACAGCTTCTGCTCCGACGACTTCTCGCCCGCCGAGCTCAGCTGGAACGTGGGACCAAAGGGCTACAAGATCCGCGTCGGCTCCGAGCCCATCGGCGCCCACGCCGGCACCACCCGCGACCCCTTCAACCAGGACGAGCCCGACGCCGTCATGGCCCGCCTCCTGCGCCTCCACGGGGGCCGCGGCGCCGTCGACGGCCGGCTGTGGGACGTCTTCAAGCGGCACATGTTCGTCGACGCGCGCCACGCCGAGACCATCGTCTCCAGGATGGCCGCCAACGAACACATGACGACAAACACAATCTCGTTCGACCTCGAGGGCGAGCACCCCGCGCCAAAGGTCTACTTCTACCCCATCCCCGTCTCCCTCCTGCGCGACACCCACGCGGGCGACGTCATCGCCGAGACCCTCCAGCAGCTGCCCCTCAACGTGACGCCCTCGCTGCGCCACATCACCGACTTCCTCGCGCGCCACAACCGCGGCCGCGCCCACGGCGTCGAGAACCTCCGCCCGGAGCTCGTCGCCTTCGACGCCGTGGCGCCCGAGCTCGCGCGCTTCAAGATCTACGTGCGCACAAAGGCCACGTGCATGGCGCGCGTGCGGGACATCTACACCCTCGGCGGCGCGCTCGCCGGGCCCCTCGTCGAGGGCGGCCTCGACCTCATCCGGCTCTTCTACCTGCACGTGCTGGGCCTGACGGCGCCCGAGGAGGAGCTGCCCGCCAGCTCGCACCGCACGGCGGGCATCATCTTCAACATGGAGATCAAGCACAACCAGGCGCGGCCGGTGCCCAAGGTCTACATCCCCGTGCGGCACTACGGCGGGACGGACCTGCGCATCGCGCAGAACCTGAGCGCCTTCTTCGGGGCGTGTGGGTTTGCGCACATGGCCGAGACGTATGTCGACGCGGTGCAGAAGGCGTTGTAAGTTTTTGTCTCGTCGTGTTACCAGGCGTTGCTGGATGAGCGTGAGTTTTGGGTCTGGAGCTGACAATGTCTCGATAGCTGCACTCAGGACTTTTCAACGACGATCGGGAGACACTCGTACGTCGGACTGTCGTTTAACAAGGCCGGGCCGTACATCACAATGTACTACAATACCATGACATTTTCAGCGGGCGACGAACGGGACGCGGCCGGCAAGCTTGTCGGGCCTGCGGCGTGGAAACAGCGTCATTTGTTAGATTAGTGATTTTACCAGCTGGAAAAGCGTTATAATAGCCAACTCTTTACATTAACTCATGGTACATACTGGGGTGATTGGTTGCTCTTGGTTGAGCATGTTCCCGTGTTCTTATCAATGCTAACTTGGTGTGATCGAGACTCAGTCTCATTTGTCTGTCCAGTTGTATCGTCTCCGCATAGACAGAAATTGTTGATGTCTATCCCCACAACCTGCCAGATCCGAGAGCTCTCGAGCTGCTATCGCCGGAGCTGGCTGGGAATGCCCATGCAAAGCACACATTGAATCTGTCCGGGTCTGTCGAGGCCCAACAATGGTCATCGTCAAGTTGACGTGAGTCGTCCCAGACTGCAGCCATTGTTTGAATCCTGACGGCCGAATCGGCAAACCCAAGAACTGACGGTTTCGAAGCTCTCACGTCGGCGAGGTGCCGGTAGGTTCCGTCAGTGTCTCACCACCGAGAGGCAAACTCTCGCTTCCACGGAGTCACGGACGAGTTGTCAATTGTCAAAAGTGTCAATCCTTCCCTTCACTTTACCATCAGCAGCTGATAGACGTCTGACAGGGTTGACGGCCGACGTCGGATTTAGACTTTGATACGACGATCTCCAAAGCCCAGACGCAATAACCTTAAAGATTCATCGCCAAGATAAGCAGACGAATGAAGGATTCGACTACGAGTTTGAGGTGAGTGAGTGAGTGTCAGTGGGTGAGGCGAAAGCCAAGTTGCATTAAGCTTCATCCACCCAAACCTTGCGGCGAAATGTTTCGAACCGCTTAAATCCTTCCCGACGAACTCGGCCACGCGTTTTGTATTCTGCGTAGAGTGTGACCACCTCCGCACCCCGTATTCGGCCCCGAGGCCCCAAAAACAGCATCGTAGGCGACGAGAAACCTACGCCGGCCGGGTCATCCAGAGGGAACTCCGTGCGGGAGGGTGGGCAGAACAAAAAAGCAAGCTTGGTGCCACCATACCAGCCCTGCCTCGCGTAAACCGCTGCCCTTCCGGACGAAAAAGAAGAGGCTTGACGAGCCGCTCGGATGCGTGACATTTCGGACGGTGTGTCCAGACTCGGCGAGTAGCGGCGCATAGCAGACGGGACGTGGCGTTCGGTCACCGCGGACGTCCCGACAGCGCAGCCGAGGTCGAATATTCCGAGGAAAATGTATTCCGAGACCGAAGTCATCGGCGGCAGAGTTCTATGCCGCGCTCGAGAGAGCCGTATTCAGACTAGATGGAAAACGAAGCCCATGAAGTCGTCTCGGGGCCCCGCGTTCCTTTACGGACATCCGCCACGATGGGAAGTGGAAGCGAAGACTTCCCCAGCTGGGCAAGACGAACAAGCAGTCGACCGGAGCTGTCCCTCGGGTGATTGCTGACTGGAAACGAGATTGCCGTAGAACCGAAACACCACTCTGCTTGTTATACTTCCTCTGCATGCTGGCCAACATGGCGCAAACCGCTCTCTTGAAAGAAGTTTGGTTCTCAACTCAGAAGTCAACCTTCACTCTCACACCCGTAGTCTCTTGCACCCACACCGGTCGAACCAACGGGTGAGGCAAAAGCTCGCACAATCATGGAAAAGACGGGAGTCATGTCGCTGCTCGTCAGCAGCAGGGCGCCCATCCTCCTTGCCGGCGCCGTCCTCCTCGCCGCCTACCTCGTCTACCGAACCCTGCTGCCGCGACCCATCCCCGGCATCCCCTACAACAAAAAGGCCGCGGCCTCGCTCCTCGGCGACATGCCGGAGCTGCTGGGCCACTCGGCGCGGACGGGCGAGATGTACGACTGGCTCGGCGCGCAAAACGTCAAGCACAACGCCCCCGTCGTGCAGGTTTTCGGCCGGCCCCTCGGCAGACCGTGGGTCATCGTGTCCGACTTCTTCGAGACGCAGGACATCCTCACGCGCCGCGTCAGGGAGCTCGACATCTCCGACTTCACGGCGGACCTGCTCGGCGGCGTCATCCCCGAGCACCACAGCCGGTGGGTCACGGGCGACGAGTGGAAGAGCCGGCGGCGGCTGGTCGGCGACATACTCACGCCGAGTTTCCTCGCAAAGGTGGCCGCGCCGCTGCTGCACGAGAGCACCGCGCGCATGACGGCGCTGTGGCGCGAGAAGGCGCGCCTGGCGCAGGGGAGGCCCTTCTCCGGGCTCAAGGACATTAGTCACTGCGCGCTGGACGCGGTGCTGGCCTTCACGTTCGGTCCCGGATTGGAGGGGCTCAGCGCGACGCAGCCCGACGTCGACCGCCTGGCTTCTCTGCTCTCCCTGGACGGGGTCGAGATGGACGTGTGGGACGAGCCCGTGGCCTTTCCGAGGGCGCCGCCGAATCCCGTGCTGGAGGCGCTGCTGAAGATCTCGGATAGTCTGGAGACGGCCATGAAGTCATTGTTCCCTGTGCTCGCTCACTGGTTCTTGCGCCAGGGCAAACAGATGAAGAATGCGATCCGGCTCAAAGAGGATTTCCTCAGGCGCCAGATCGACCTGGCGGCTCTCCGAGTGCGTTCCAACGGCCAAGGAGAGGGTGCCGTGCGCTGCGCCATTGACGACATGGTGCGCAGAGAGAGCTGGTTGGCAGCCAAGGAGAGGCGGCCTCCGGCGTTCCACACGCGATCCTTCTACGACGAGGTACGATATCAGAGTCCGAAACAATGGGTGATGCAGCTAAACGTGGTCAGTTGTACGGCTTCACATTGGGTGGACACGAGTCGACGTCCAACTCGAACCAGTGGGCCATCAAGATCCTCGCCAGCCACCAAGCGGAACAAGCCAAGCTGCGCGCAGTCTTGCGCGAGGCGTTCCCGGAAGCACTCGCCGAGAGGCGCGTGCCCACGGCACAGGAAATCATGCAGGCGCGGTGTCCGTATCTCGACGCCAGCATCGAAGAGCTGTTCCGCGTGTCGTTGACGGCGCCCGCGGTAGCCCGCAGCGCGACGCAGGACACGCAGATCCTCGGGTGCCACATCCCCAAAGGCACCGTCGTCTTTGTCGTGTGGAACCAGGCCAGCTACACGCAGCCCGGGTTGCCCGTCGACGTCGAGCTGCGGAGCCCGGCGGCGCGGGCAGCCATGTCAGGCAAGGCATCGGGACCGGAAGACTCCAAGTTCAGCACGGCCGACTACGTGCCGGAGAGGTATCTGGTGCGGTCCGGGGATGGCACGAGACAGGTGTTTGACCCGAGTCGAGGACGCAACATGATCTTCAGCATGGGGCCCCGAGGGTGCTACGGGCGGAAACTTGCCTACGTGCAAATGCGCATGCTTGTGGTGCTGGTGCTGTGGAGTTTCCAGCTGGAAGAGCTGCCGCAAGAACTCAACACGGGAGGGGCGTATGACAAGTTGACGAGAGAGCCTCACGATTGTTGTGTGCGGTTGACGGCGCTGTAGGTCAGGTGAAGCTGTGGTGTGGCTGGGGTCGAGTGCTGGAAGTGGCTGCCGTTAATGGCTGGATGTGGCTTGTGGAGTGGCACTCGACACATGCATCTAAAGCGTACACTACAAAGCAGGAGCATCTAAGCGGAGTATGTTGACAAAAGACCCATCATATCCAATTGATCAAACGTATGCAAGTATCCCATCCATCACGCCTGTGTGCTGTCAGTGAGTCACATCCTGCAGCGAACCCTTGCCAACCCCAATCCTCGTCAACCATGCGACGCCATGCGACGCCATGCGCGTCTCTCGCTGCTCGTCTCTGGGTCGATTTCTCCTATCCAACACGCTCCGGCTCGCATCAAAGTCTAGATGCCAGGCCAACAGCCCGTGCGAGTGACGCGGAATCGATTGGCTGACACCAACTCACGATGCCGCCAACGCCTGCAACCACTCAACCCACTCGCCTGCCGCGTTTCGCAGCAGCGGATCATCAGGCACCGTTCCTGAGAGGCTGCAAGTTGTTTACAGCTTTTCGCTCCTTGTCGTCGTGTCTTGGCCGCAGACTGCCCTTTCCAGACCTGAGATGACCTAGTGGTTGTCGATTTCCTGTTTGTGGGTGGGCAAAACACACCACGCTGCATTCTCCCAGTGGACCAGACCGCCCACCTCCCACCGCCCCTGGCGCACAAAATCATCGCCAACTGATGACGCTTTTCTCATGGTATAAGAACATCAAGTGACTTGTTCCGTCTTACCACCTCTTCTGTTTCTTGATCAGCAGAATTGACATTTACATCAAAGTAAACCACAAAGCAAACGTTCTTTTAAGGGATCCATCCGCGTAATACTTGGAGAGTCTGTTGCCGTTAACACTCATACTGAATCGGCTCAAGACATCACCACATTTTCGTTCATTAATACCGCCTTACCAAACTCATACATTCTCTTCAATTCATTTATTCTCACTCGTCCATCGTACTCATTCATCGGCGTCCCAAACCATTGCACCAACACCTTCAGAATGGACCACAACGTAATCGCGTGGCTTCTGCCTTCATCTACGAACCAACCTGCTCTCGAGACCGTCCGTCTGCTCTCCAACACCAACCGCCGCATCTCCGCCATCCCATCCACTCTTGAACCTCTACCTACACCAAACCCAGACGTCACCACCATCAACCCTTCTTTGCTCTCTAAAAAGTCACCCCCCACCACCGCCTCCTCCGTCAAACCCCGTCCGGCACTCGAACTGTCCTTCACCACCCCTCCGCAGAACCACTCGGGCTTCGTCCTCGGCTCCGATCCCACCTGCGACATCCACCTCCCGGACCTCCCCGGCATCAGCCCGCGCCACTGCTGCATCACCTTTGACGCCGAGCGCCGCCTCATCCTCCGCGACACCTCCGAGTCCGGCACCGCCGTGTGGTACGACGGCAGCAGCAACGGCGACCGCGTGCGCGAGTCCTGGCTCCTCAGCAGCGGCTGCTCCTACGGCTTCCCCGCCATGGTCGACCGCCTCGTCATCGACATCCAGAACGTGCGCTTCCAACTGGTGCTGAACGACGACGAGCACGTCCTGCAGCCCGACGCCTACGAGCGCAACGTCGACGACTTCATGGCCCGCCTGGCCAGCCTGTCGCTGGAGGAGGTCGCGCGCCGCGACGAGCTGCGCTTCGACCTGGACTTCAGGAACTACGGCATCGACTTCACCTTTGACGATCTCGAGTTCGGGTACGACTTGGGAGACTACGACTGCGCAGAGGACGACCATGCCATGGACATTGACGAAAAGTCCGACTTGCTCCCTCCGCTGCCGTCAGAGGTCGCGCCCGTCTTCGTCAAGTACATGTTCGCCGCCGCCGACGACCTGCCCCCGGACACGTACCTCTGGAACACGGCCCGGCCGTGGGAACCCATGGTCAAGGTTGCGTGCTGAAGTTCGTCCGCTCGACCGCGGGGAACGCGTCTCGATGGGATAGGGAGCACGGCGGAGATGGGGGTAAAAGAGTTGCGTGCCTGGCAGTGCTGGCACCAGATGGCGTTTCTCTCGGTTCTCGGGTTGGATGTTTCGGGCGGAGTTCACAGCGATTCCTTCACCTTCACCTTCACCCTCGCATTCATCCAGTCCCCAAAATTGGCATTTCCAGCACGCATTTTCCTTGGTTGTACATCTAGTGTAGATACCCCCCCTCATACATTCCCACACCCCGCGGAAAACCATCAAAATAAATACGCCTGATCATCAAAGTGGTCGGCTTTCTCACACTCTTCATTCTCCCTTTTCCGTCCGCGTTGCTGATTGCATACAGCATGTCTCTGGTAGCGCATTCACGTCTCGCATGAAAACCACGCTCCGCGGAGACGATTTACTCGCGCCAACCTTGCCACGCTTGAAGATCGGCCGTGTCAGGCGGTTTGGGGAGGTCAGCACATGACATCTAACCCCCCCAAACCTCAGAACCCGGAGCTTCGAACCAAGAAAAGGACCAAAATGACCGGACTACCCGACTACACCGGCGAACCAGGCTAGCAGGACATGATGGAAGAATCCGCCACGGACCGTTGGGATACCTTATCTGTCACGCCCGCGCTTCTTATCTCCACCCCCAGAGACCACGCGCGTCACCGCGCATACAACGTCTCCGCGGGGTTGGCTGTTGATATGGACAATGTACAGCGTGTAGATGTCCAGAGTAGAGTATATAGATATTTCACCCCGTCAGAATTATTGTACGTGCAGATTCGCGGTGGCCAGACCGTCCGTCAATCGCCCACGTCGACGGGATAAACAACAACCGCCTCGTGCTGATCCCACCGCTTCTTTCGCAACTTCAAACAAACAAAACACCACAAACATGTCCGACCCTCCAACCGAATCATCCCACCTCCTCCCCTCCCCATCGTCCACGTCCCTCTCCAAAGCAGACCTCGCCCTCGGCCAATCGCCGCCCCTTGGCGACCGTCTCCCTTACAACGACTACACCACCATCGACTGGCTCCGCGACCTCACAACCTCGTCCGCCCGCGCCCGCCGTCTGCTCGCACGTCCCGGCATCAGGGGCAGCTGCGCGCGCTGCTTCGACAGGACGCAGGGCTGGATCGCCGCGGCGCTCATCGGCGCGCTCACCGCCCTCGTGGCCTTCGTTGTGGACGTGTCCGTGGCGACGGTGAGTGATTGGAAGGACGGGTATTGCCAATCCAACCTTTTCCTCGACAAGGGACGGTGCTGTAAGCATGTAGCCGGAACAGACTGTAGAGCGTGGGTTCCTTGGGCGGAAGGGTATGCATCCAGGTACATCGTGTACGTCCTCTCCGCTCTGGTATTCGGCATCGTCGCGGGCAGCGTGACGCTCACGACCAAAACACACCTCCCGGCGGTGTCGTCCGACACAGAACCGCCGCGGGAGGGCAAGGTGATGTACATGGCAGCCGGCAGCGGGATCCCCGAGCTCAAAACCATCCTCTCCGGTTTCGTGATCCCGCACTTCCTCGACCTCAAAGTCCTGCTCGTCAAGGCCGTCGGCGCAACCTTTGCCGTATCGACGGGCATGTGTCTCGGCAAAGAAGGCCCCTTCGTGCACATCTCGACGTGCGTGGGCCACCTGGTCGCGGGCTGGTTCCCAAAGTACGCCGAGAACCCGCGCAAGATGCGCGAGATGCTCAGCGTGGCGTGCTCCGCCGGCCTGTCCGTCGCATTCGGGGCGCCGATTGGCGGTGTGCTGTTCAGTTACGAGGTGCGTTGTTGTTTTTTGACTGCCGTTCTGATGCCACGTCTCGAGAGATAGACAGACAGAGAGACAGAGACCGAGAGAGAGGCTGACATCTGGCCACGCAGGAAATCAGCACGTACTTCCCGCGACGTGTGCTCTGGAAAGCGTTCCTGTGCTCGCTCATCGCCGCCATCGCGCTCAAGGCGCTGAACCCCACGGGCACCGGCAAGCTGGTGCTGTTCGAGACCAATTACGGCGTCGAGTACGACCCGGTGCATTACCTCGTCTTCGTGCTCCTCGGTGTTTGCGGCGGCGTGTTTGGGGGCATCTTTTGCAAGGCCAACTTTTTGTGGTCCAAGAGCTTTCGAAAGTATAATGTCGTCAAGCAGCATCCCGTGCTGGAGGTGTGCGGCGTCGTGCTGGTCACGGCGCTGCTGCAGTTTCCAAACGTGTTGATCCGCGACACGGGCGATGTGGCGCTTTCGAAGCTGCTCGTCGACTGCAGGGAGCCCGACGGTGAATGGGTCTGCGTGCAGGAGCAGGGAGACGACAGGACGGCGTACATGTTGTGGCTGGGCAGCGGGGCGGTCGTGAAGCTGCTGTTGACCATCGTCACGTTCGGCTGCAAAGTACCGTCGGGCATCATCATCCCGGCGCTCGATGGCGGCGCACTGTTCGGGCGATTGGTCGGGCAAATGATTGGAGACATATCTCCAGGCATCTTCGCCATGGTCGGAGCCGCGGCGTTCCTGGCTGGCGTGTGCCGGATGACTGTCAGTCTGGCCGTCATCATGTTCGAGTTGACGGGCGAGGTGACGTATATACCGGCCACCATGTGCGCCATCCTCACTGCCAAGTGGATTGCCGACGCCATCTCGTCCGAGTCGGTACATGACCTCTCTCAGCACCTTCTCGGTCACCCGTTCCTCGACACGGAGCAGGCGTACGAGGTCGTCAAGCACCAAGAGGCCACGGCTCGGGATCTTATCCCGCCGACTGCCACCATGGAGGAGATCACGCTCCAACTGGGCAGAGGCTACCGAGTCCGGCGAGACGTCCTGGCAGAGAAGTTACGTCGTTTAAAGGGGAGAGGATTGAT
Source organism: Colletotrichum spinosum (assembly GCA_004366825.1). Classification (NCBI taxonomy): domain Eukaryota; kingdom Fungi; phylum Ascomycota; class Sordariomycetes; order Glomerellales; family Glomerellaceae; genus Colletotrichum; species Colletotrichum spinosum. The sequence continues at coordinate 48,688 of QAPG01000031.1, read as the reverse complement.
GGAAGCCGGTCTGGTCTTTGTCAACACAAAAGGCCTACTGTTCGGGTACTTGCCCGAGGTGGAGCTGGAGTGCGCTCTTCTCGTGGAGCCGGAGGCCGGAGAAATCGACGTCAAGATGGGCGCCATGGCGGAGTTGGTTGACCGTACGCCTTTGACCATTAGCGCGGACGCCCCGATGGAGTACGTCCTCGAAATGTTTGGGAAACTGGGTCCCCGGTACTTGATCATTGTCGAGCCCGAGACGGCCAAGGTGCTGGGTGTTGTGCTCAAGAAGCGGCTGCTAGACTACCTTGACCGAGCAAAGACTTGATGGGCGCGTGGACGTTGAAGACCTGCACCTGGACTCGCACTTAGTGTTATCCCGACCTCAGCGTGCACCCCCAAGCCCCGTTTCTAACTCGCATGGCGTCAATAGCAGCATTTGAAGACGTGACCGAGTAGTTTCCAGCGTCCTCTTGCCTCTTGAGCCATTTGTTTCGATACTGTGTGTCCGGCTGCGTCTCATGTCACCCGATATTCCTGACTCTAGGCGATAACGGCCATGTTGACTGCGGCCCCCTCCACACAGCCTCCCAGACAAATCGCTTTCTTCATCTGCAGCATCGGCTGGCGTTCGAAAAGACGTGAATTCGGCTCGTTCTATGACCAACATGGCGGGTCCAAACCCATATGCGACCCTTTTGCCCCGGTCCTCTCAAATAAACAGGTTATGTACACAGACACGGCCGCCCCGGGCTGTCTCGGTCGACGCTCAGTTGCTTCTCGTGCCCTTCTCCGCGCGGAGCTCGTTCATCTTGGCGACACGCTTCTTGAACTCGTCGTACTGGCACTTCTCGTAGCTGTGGCGCTCGTCCTACCCGGATGAGAGGCATGTTAGCAGACGCTTCTCCGGTCGGGCTCGGCGTGTCGCTTGGTCGGGGCGTGGGGGGTGACGAACGTTGCACTTCCACGGAAGGTACCAGGTCTCGGCGCGGCAGCGGTTCAGAGGGATGAGGAGGCCGGCGCAGCTGTCGCGGTAGGCGAGGGGGAGGCGGGCGTCCCGCATCTCCTCGCGGGTCGCTTCTGGAGGAACGTCAGTCGACTCAATTTTGTGTATAGCAGTCAGTACGTGTGAGAGACGAACCCCTGGGTGCTGAGTCTCCGGCCATTGTGACGGCAATTGGGGGGTCTGTAATGGGCGAATTGTGAGGTCGTCGATGGTCAATGGATCTGGAATTGTCGTCGGAGCTTTGGATTGGCCTGTGGAGCTTGCAGACCGAGAGTCCCTTGCAGCCTGGAATGTGAGGCAAAGCCGTGTGATGACCTTTTGGGTGGTCTGATTGGTCAATCGGCCGAGTTCACCGAGAGCGGGCCTACGGCTCAGCGAGGATCTTCACCTGTCTCACCGAAGTTCCTCGCAGGTCCAGGTAATCAGTTCACCTCCTCTTCCCTCAACATAGACGTGCTGATGTGATGTTGAACCTCCTGTCGCTTTCCCATAAGGCACTGCAGTTGAACTCGAGATCTTCAAAGCACACACTCCGAGTGCATATTGCCAGCGGGCTATACCTGTTTAGAATACTTTTGGTAGGTAATGTAATGTCACCTGAGACGTCGGTAATTCTTCAAGCACCGACTTTCTCAATTTACTCTCAAGTTTGACCAATCTTAAAGCAGCAGTCTGTATCCCTCCTCAAATAACAGCCAAAAGCCTCTTCTCTCCATCTTCTCCCTCGGGGAATCAGCCTACAATGACAAGGGTGGATTTTTCGCAAGGTGGCATAGCCACAACCTTTGCCGTGTCTTTTGAGGGTTCACAGGCGTCGATGGAAGGCATGTCACGCTTGACATCAAGACACCGAGAGGCGCTATTGGTTGCGCGATGCCGTAGTTTGAACGGGCACATGTCGTTCCGCACACCCGGAGCCTCTCCTTTGCTCTTTGGCTCACGATTCAGATACCCACATAGTCCGTGAATGGCCAACCGACCAAGCGCTCAATGTCGCCACGATAACCACCTTCCCGTTGGCGCAGGTCGGACCGGAGACCGGAGACAGAAGGTCTGCCGGACTGCCGTCGCGTTCCACCCGACCTGGGCCCACCGCCATGTCGACAGTTGACCTTCCGCTTCCGGCTAACTTATCGGCCCACGCAGACCAGTATCCCCCATCTCGACTTGCCTATCAGATCCGTGAATGCTCGACTTGACCAGGGTTGGCTGTTGCGTAGCTCCGTACAACCTCCGGGACCATGCCGCCCTTGGCCAACTCTTGGAAAGCTTGTAGCCGTCGTATCGTCACAATGCGGAGCGCGTGGATCGCCATGTCGGCGACGCGGTGCATGTTTCCTGCATATCGGGTCTGGCTTGATCAGTTCGCTCATCGCTTCCGTCTACCCAGACGACATGGGGGTTGCAGAGACCCATGTGCCGTGAGATGCTTAAGATGGGCCGCTCCCCTTCGCGACTCTGCTTCGGCGGCTGGTGTTTGTTGTCGAAGTGAAGTAGCCGTCCTTTGCCGTGATCTTCGTCCATCCTCGTCGCCATGAAGCTTTCACTTCTTGTGGCTAGCTGCCTCACGGCAGTCCAGGCTCATCTCGCCTTCATGCCCATCCAGCCGCCTCTGAGCGCCGAAGATGACGGAACTCTCACCAAGCGGGAAGCTGGCTTCTTCGAGCAGCTCATCGACCACGATGCTCCTGAACTGGGAACTTTTCAGCAGCGGTACTGGTACAACGCCACGTACTGGAAGGGACCTGGCTCGCCGGTGAGACTCTCTGGACGAGGAGAGAGACCATCAAATGGCTAACTGGCGCAGGTAATCCTCTTCACACCCGGCGAGGTTGCGGCTGAGGGATATACCGGCTACTTGACCGACCGCGCTCTCACCGGAAACATTGCAAAGGCCGTAGGCGGTGCTGTTGTCATCATTGAGCGTGAGACCGCTTTGCCAACAAGAACCTCAGACCGACGACTGACTGACTGCTTAAAGACCGCAACTGGGGAACCTCTCTGCCGTACACGCTCCAGGACACCAAGAACCTGCAGCAGCACACCATGACCAACGCCGTGCTCGACTTTGTCAACTTTGCCCGCAACGTTCAGCTGCCTTTCGACAAGAACGCCAGCAGCAACGCCCCGCAAGCTGTGAGTCTTTGTGAAGTATCCGTAACCTAGGCTCAGCTGACGCTGGTAAACAGCCCTGGGTGTACACGGGCGGTTCCTACTCCGGCATCCTCTCCGCCGCCATCGCCAAGCTCGCTCCCGGAACCATCTGGGCCTATCACGCCAGCAGCGCTCCCGTCGAGGCCGTGTACGACTACTGGAGCTATTTTCTCCCGATCCAGAAGGGCATGCCTCAAAATTGCAGCCGTGATTTCGAGCGCATAGTCGATCACGTCGACAAGGTCCTGCTCACGGGCAGCGAAGACGAAGTCCACGACCTCAAGAAGAAGTTTGGTCTGCAGAACGTCACTCACAACGACGACTTTGCCTCGTAAGTACCGGACGAGAAGAAGGAAATCCGCCATCGCTGACAACAGACGCAGTGCCCTCGTCGGTCCTCTCGGCTTTTGGCAGTCCATCCAGTTCTACTCGGGCTACTCGTCCTTCTACGCCACCTGCGATGCCATCGAGGGCGCCACAGGCAACTACTCTCACTCCAGCGCCGACGGCGTCGGTCTTCCCAAGGCGCTCGACAACTACGCCAAGTGGTGGACCTCTGAGTATCTCCCCGGAAGTGAGTGTTCACCCTTGCTGTGTCCCACTCGCACACTGCTGACCGCCCGACGCAGCTTGCGCCTCGTACGGCGTCGAAGAGTGGTCCGACCCGTTGAACACGGCCTGCTTCGAGACATATGACGAGACGAGCCCCATGTACACTGACTGGTCCGCCGACAACCAGTTCGGTCGCACCTGGTACTGGATGACTTGCAACGAGCCCTTTTTCTTCTGGCAGACGTGAGTTCCCCATAACACACCCCCCCCACCCCATCTCCTCGAAGAGCCTTTGTAGTTGACAAAAGCAGCGGCGCCCCCAAGGACCGTCCGTCCATCGTCTCCCGCCTCGTCACGCCAGAGTACTACCAGCGGCAGTGCGGCCTCTTCTTCCCCAGACAGGGAGAGTTCACCTACGCCTCCGACAGCGGCAAAACCGCCGCGGACCTGAACAAGGCCACCGGCGGCTGGTTCTTCACAAACACCACCCGCCTCGTGTGGTCCAACGGGTAAGCCCACCATGAGTTTCCGACGACGGTCGAGTAGCGACGCTGACGCCGAGGCAGTGAATTCGACCCCTGGCGCTCCGCCTCCGTCTCGAGCGAGCTCCGCCCCGGCGGGCCGCTGCAGTCTCGCCCCGGCGCGCCGGTCCATCTCATCCCCGGCTCCCGCCACTGCAACGACCTGCTCGTCAGGAATGGCGAGGCGAATGAAGGCGTGCAGGCCGTCATCACGTCGGAGATTGAGCAGCTCAAGACTTGGGTTGACGAGTTTTACGCTGGAAAGGGCAGGGCCAGGCGATCATTCTAGGATGGTCTCTGGAGAACTTGGCGTGTTATTGCGTAGTCTGGTCTTGGTCCAAATAGATTTCTGTGACATGAACCATCCGAATATCCCGTGTCTGAGGTCTCAGTGACGGGCTTGTTGACGTCCAGGTGGGCTGAAGTTGATGCGAATCTGCAGAAGGGTTCTTGGTTTGTCGTTGAGATGTCATGTAACGTCGAGGCGCTCTTCTTGAGAGAGTTAGTCGCTATTTTTATGATGGCGCAGAAAAGGCTAAAGAATCTGGGAATGGAGTAGCTGAACGTGAAGAGCCTCATCACGGCCACTCTTACCAGTCCCAAACATACAACAGCAATGCTGCCTGCTGTACCACTTCTGTCATAAATTTGTGTCTTGCAGTCGGTTCCCGTGTACGCGTACTTGTTTAGTTTTCCACTGTCTTGTACGTAAGTAGTGGGACTGCAACCAACATCAAGACCTTCACGATATTCAATACGCCCAGTCTTCTACCTACATCATAGTATAACACTGTATGGAAAAGGTAGCCAACTACAAAAAGACTCCAACGTCGTAAGAGAGCTGTCAAAAAATCACACTAGGATGTGTCAAGAGCCTGTCATACGTCTATCCGCCGAAACCAAACCCAGATGAAGTGCCACGAACCTCTTCACAGGCGCCTATATGGGACCTCCCCGTCTACCAAGGAAGAGCACTTCCGTCGTACTTCCTGAACGTCCCGCCAATCTCCCTCGTCGCGCCGTCCAACACAGCCACCATGCTCTCCACGCTCGTCTCGACGCTGATGGCGCCCAAGTTGCTCAGGTCCATGCCGACCTTCCTGGCCAGCCGGTCGCCCATCTCCGTCTCGACCAGGCCCGGCTGGAAGGTGAAGCTCGTCAGCCACGGCTCCTCAAAGTGCAGCCGGCGCACGAACCACGCCAGCGCCGCCTTGCTCGCGCCGTACGGGCTCATGTCGCCGAGGACGCCGACCAGCTTCTCCTGCAGCTCGATGCTCCCCGCGACGGAGGAGATGGCCACGAACACGGGGCTCGCGCTCTTCCTGAGTAAAGGAAAGGCCGCGCCGGCGAGGTGCATGGGGGCGATGGCGTTGACGCGGAAGTGGTCCAGGGTGAGTTCCGTGTCGGGCTTCGCGGCGGGGGTGACGTCGGCGGCGATGCCCGCGTTGGCGACGACGACGTCGAGCGCGGCGATGTTGTGTTCTGTTTGCAGGGCGGAGATGGCGGCGGCCGGGTCGGAGTCGATGGCCGAGTCGACCTTGACGACGACGAGTTTGGATCCTTCGGCGGCCGCGAGCGAGGAGAGGGATTGCGAGGTCGTGTGGGAGGGGTCGCGAACGGCGGCGACGACGGTCGTTGAAGGTCGCTGGAGGAGGAACGTGACGAAGCCTCGTCCTATGCCGCGGTTGGCGCCGGTGATGAGGTAGGTCTTGTTGGAGGCCATCGTGAGGTTGGTATGAAGATTGCGAGGGGACCTTACTTGGAAAGGTGAAGTCTTCGTCGCCAATTAAGGAACTGCAGATGATTATAATAATTGCAGCAGGATCATTTAGGCAGCTATTTCAAGACCCTTGCTCATGTTGAGTCTGCCAAGTTGCTAAAGATGCGTCTCGCCAATGGCAACGAACGGCCATAGTCTCGGTTATAAGATGTACCAGATCCGCCTACTCCTCCATCGTGGGGATCTTAGGGACTTTGTCCACGGTACGAAAAGTGCACCGCTAGCCATGGATGCAACTTGGGTACGCCAGGAAGATCTTTGGTCGAACTATTTTCTCACCTCGGCTTGGCTGCTCGTCACCCCTGACGGCCTTTCGGGCCATTTAGCCCATTAGTAAGTAATGTTGCTTTTGATGCCTTTTTTTCTAAACCAGCTTTGTCAATCGTATTTGCTTCAGTTTGTGTGGGAAAACCTTTTCTTCGAGATGCCTCGCTCATGGTGATGATTACTCTTGACTCGAGTTAGTTCCTTGAAAAGATTACTCAAGAAATTGGAGTCATCTTCGGTTAGAAGAGAAAAAGAAAAGGGATGGGCCTATTCTAGGCCATCAGGAACGGAACTGAGATTGTAAAGACAAAGTAAGTCGTTATGTTCGTCAACTCAAGGCTACGAGGCTTGCTTATTTACTAGATTGACACACAATACCGCTGCTCCGGCCGCGCAAGAACCCAAGAGCGCCATCTGGACGCCTTCCCATAGACACCACTTCCAACACGTATCCCTCGTCCCGAGAGCCCAGCTTTTCCCAGCTCCAAACGCCAGTAAGGCGATCAGACAGACGACGATGCTCCACCGAAGACCCTGACCGACGCTCGATGCAATGAAATAAGGCAGCAGAGGAAGCAAACCCCCGCAAACATAGCCGAGAGCGATGGACAAGCCCGATAGTACTGGCACCGACAGTGGAAAAAAGCCAATTTCAGAGCTGTTGTTGCCTACTTCAACCCAGTTCGACGTCTGGATGCTTGCAATGCGCTTCGCGACCCAAGGCAGTCCTCCCGGCTGGGTCTCGATAGCTTCAAAGATGGCTGCCATGCCCGACTCTGGAAGACCGAGGGGCTGTAGATACCGACCAAGCTCGGTGTTGTCGTCAAAAGTGCGGCCCTTCTTCTCCCCGTCATCCTCTTCGAGGCTCTCTTCGCTCGGGCGTTCGAGCAACATGACCGCCTCTTCTCCCGACTCCGAAGACCTTCTGACGGCACTGTTTGTTCCGTGAGATGCATCTCTGGCAGCGAGGTAGCCGCCGATTCCCATGCTGATGCAACCCGCGCATAGTTCTGCCAACCCAGCATAGATGACGGTCTCGCTGCGTCCGAGGGAGCTGAGACCCGCGGTCAGGGCGAAGGGGACGGTGAGGCCGTCTGAGAAGCCCAGGGTGAGATCCGAGAGGAAGCGTGCGAGATTTGGCGAGACCATTGTAACGCAATATGATGGCAATCTTTGATAACAATTGAGCGTTACTGGAATACGGCTGCAACAAACTCAAGATGGCAGCAGCCAACGTGGAGAGCTCTGTGTTTGTCGGCCGAGAACGAGGTCTGTGTGATGAGTGTAAAGCCTAAGGGCACTTTTTCGCTACCCAAATTTCAAAGAAAATTAATGAGAGTATTCACAGAAAGAGGGCAAAACCACAGAAGACCACCATCAGCCCATCGCCCGGCAGTGCCGCCTGCTACCTCTGCCGCCTGTATGCATGGTCAGTGACAGACAGCCACGCTCCGATTTCCTCCATCCCATGATTCAAACGGCCACTCGACAAGCATCCAGGACAAAGAACAAACACTCTGGTTCCAGAACAACATGATTCGGATACCGCATGCCGTGAGGCAAAGACTACCGCGGTACGACTCCGAAGATGCGAGTGGAGAGCCAGAGAGCACAAGCGATAACACCCAAGCTTTCGCGGCTCGCCCAGAGACGATGCCAAGACCGCCCACGTGGGTGGACACCGGGAGAAAACGTCCGTACGTGAAGATCCAATCATGGATCAAGCATTCATCACCTTCCAGAGAGATTAATGTCGCGGGGGCCATGGCCGACGATCTGGCTCCACCATCAGTGCGCCGTTCCTCGTTGGCTTGTCCTCGTTGGCTTGTCCTCGTTGGCTTGTCCTCGTGGGGCAGGTCGACGACATGGGCATCACACGACTCGCTTTGCGAGTGCTATTGGCGGATGGCGATGGTACGCTGAAGGGCCGTCGACGCGTCACATTTGGGCTTATTGGTAGCGGGTTTCCTTTACTTGGAAAAGTGCATGTTCTCTTCCAGCATTTCCAGCCCACTGCTTTACAGGTTAATGAAGATGTTTATAGTGTGTGATTGTCACGTTGATGCTAGGTATTTACAGACATCGTCAGGTCCCAGCCAGCATCAAGCCTTGTATCCAACAGGCGGGTTGAGGCCATCCGGAACCTGGACGATATCCTCGTAATACGTCGGCGCCTTGCTGTTCTCCCACGTCTCCTTCACAGACTCCAAAATCTTCCTGCCCGCCGCATTCTTCTCCAGCGCCAGGTTCGGGCCGGGGTACTGCCCGTAGGCCTTCTCGTTGAAGTAGCCAGCGTACGACTGGTTCCAGAAGTAGTCGGGCACGGCAGAGGCGCTGCCCCACGGCCGGATGACGCTCTTTGTCTTTTGGGCCGCCACCTCGAACACGTTGGCGCCGACGTCCCATCTTCCGAGCGTGGGGAGGTCCCAGTTGGCCTGCACCGTCGCGAGCTCCGAGTAGTGGTTGTAGAAGTGCGAGTCCGTCGTCCCGACCTTGTCCCCGGGCACCGCGTCGCCCAGCAGGATGCCGAGAATGCGGTTCTGGTGCGCGTACGTCTCGTTCTCGTCAAACGTGACCAGAACCAGCGTGTTGTTCATGAAGCGGGGGTCCGCCAGCAGCGGCTCCAGGAACCCGCGCGTCCACGCGCCCGCCGCCGTCACCGAGGTGTCGTGGCCGTCCGAGGTCATGTTGGGCGTGATGAACATCCACTGCGGCAGCCTGTCGGCCTCCAGGTCGCGGTGGAACATGGACCTCCCCGCGTCGGCCAGGGATAGGTTCTTGACCCGCGAGAGGCGCTGCTCGGAGCGCGTGACGCTGTCGAACAAGACGGGCGGGTTGTGCTTGCGCACGTAGTCGTTGGCGCCGTTGCGGCCGTTCACCCAGGCCATGCCCTCGAAGCCGGAGAAGGGCATGTCCTCCTGGTACGAGGCCCAGGAGACGCCCCTGGCGTCGAGGAGGTCGAAGACGGTGGACACGTTGGCGTCGGCGCGGTTGAAGTCGTCGTTTTGCATGCCAAAGTGGTCGCCGCACACGGAGGCCAAGTAGTTGGGTTCCGAGGGGTGCGTGACGGCGAAGTTGTTGTCGAGGAGGATGCCCTGGCTGGCCAGCCAGGACAGGTTCGCTTGGGACGTGTCAGTCTCGGGAAAGTAGAAGATGCGAAGAAGCGGAGCAACTCACGATCGCCGCGCGCCTTCTCATAGTCGGTGTTCTCGTTCCAGATGATGACGAAGCGGTCAAAGGCTTTGCCCTTGACGTGGCTGGTGGGACTGCTGGTCTTGGCCGTCGCCGCCGCCGCCGCCACGGCCGCGACGCCGGTTGCCGTGTAAGCCGTCTCCCATCCCCGCGAGGTGGACGTCGCCCTTGGGTCGAGAGCGGCGGCGCGAGTGCCGGCGATAAAGAGCGCAGATGAGACCACGGCGGCACGCATCTTGGAGGTTGAGGTATCAGGCAGTCTTCGAACGAGCGAGAGACGCAAGATCGTGACGGGCGACATGTCAGATGCAGGTGCTTGGGCTGCAACACTACATATTTAACACGAGGAGGCGTCGGGTATGCTGCGTGTCACCGGGTGTTCGGCAGCCATCGGAAACACACAACCGCCGTTGGAAGCATGACCAAATCACCATGAATACTCACGGTACTTCTTTACTATAGTCTGCCATAGCACAGGATGCGGAGTTCTCATTCGCTTCTTGTTCTGAGTGAAACCCTTGGTTGACATTTTGGCCAATTGCCACCGAGGGTCAACCACGTGTTGGTTCATCCCGTCAGCATCTCGGCCCAAGCCATTCCTGCACGCCCTGTCTCTATCCTGGCAAGATACCGCGAGTGACGATGGTCGTGAAGCTTACAGGCTGGAGTGCTGAGAGTGTACTAGAGGTAAGTCGATTCATGTCGGCGGGCACTCCGGATGTCATCCGCATTGAGGCGTCCAGACAAAGCCGAGCGAATGGATCCGGCATACCAGCATGATGGCACCGAGTCGCCGCTCCAAAGTGATGTTTGACTGGTATTTGACTGAAAGCTGGCAGGAATTACTGGCCAGACAGAAGTAGCCTGTGACAATATGATGTACCTTTATTGAGACCTCTACCACAGTAGAGGAGATACAAACATCTATATGTCTCTCTAGAGTCGTGTTGGCAAATCTGCTTGCCAATTCATCCGGAAAGCACCTCTTGATAGGCATTGAAGGAATTATCACCAAAAGTACAAGCACCTACCACGATAGCTCATGTGGAACCCTTACAGCATCTGGATGTCTGTCCAATGATTAATGCGCTGATCAAACTTCCATCCGTGGCTGTTCTTTGGCGCACGTGTTGGAGCTAGAAATGCCGATTGACCCGGTGAGAGTGAGTCGTGACACGCAGCTGATTCGCCTCCTCGACTACAACGCCACCCTCCCTTGCGGGAAACTTGGCGTGTGCCTTTCCGGCTATCTTGGGATTCATTCTGTTTCGTTTGTTCGTCGAGGCTCTTGTTGACTCTTCTCTTTTTTCACTTGCGACGATGAGACGTAATGGCCGACATTGAGCGACAAAGTGAAGACTACTCACCATGGAGCTCTTCAAATGCAGCCACTCGCCTGGGAGACGGGCTTCGTCCTCGAGATGTGTTGTCGTCGTCGTCGAGGAGTTCGGTGACGGGAGATGACACCGAGAAATGGAGATTTCTCGGTCATGAACATGAGAACGACGACGCCACAATATACCAAAGACGGAACTATCGCGCCTCATCGTGGAGAAGTAGCCTGTCCGCGGCGGCAGGCTTCTCAGGAGCTCTCATTTTCTTTACTCTATTTTTCGCATTGGATTCATTGCTGCGGGATAGCTCGCATGCTGCGTCAGCTAGACCTACTCTACGCGTAGACGAGACAATGCCGTCTACACCACGTCGAAGAGACTCGTCGCAGTATGTTCTCGACTCGTCGTGGGATTTCACTGCCGCCAGTACTGTAAGAGAATACAGCTGGACTATCAGAGACGCGGTCTTCAACCCCGATGGCATCTTCCGGCCGATGCTTCTGATCGACAACCAATTCCCTGGCCCTCTTGTCGAGTGCAACGAAGGAGATACCATCGTGGTCCGCGTCCGCAATGAGGCAGTCAACGCCACAGCCATCCACTTCCACGGAATGTATCAGAATGGTACAAACCCCATGGACGGAACCGTGGGCATAACGCAGTGTCCCATTGCGCCCGACACAACCTTTACCTACCGGTTCACGGTGCAAGGCCAGTCCGGGACTTACTGGTACCATGCGCATCACAGCGTCCAATCCTCGGATGGCGTCCTCGGTCCCATGGTAGTCCACTCTCGGGAGGAGACAGATTCCAGGGATTACGTTAGCGATCGGGTGGTTATGGTCCAAGATCACTACCACAATACCTCGGCCGAGCTTCTCATGGACTATCTCCAGCCCGACCAGGAGAACGACGAGCCCGTGCCGTCCAGCGGTCTCGTCAACGGACGGAATCATCGCGACTGCTCCGAATTCGACGGCTGGAGCTGCGAGAACAGCGCCTCCCGGCTTTCCACCCTGGAATCCCTGGACCTGGCTCCGAACCAACGGCATCGTCTCCGGTTCATCAACACTGGCGCCTTTGCCGAGTTTCAGGTCGAGGTCGACGAGCATCCCTTCTTCGTCACCGAGGTCGACGGCACCGCCGTTCACCCGGCGGCCTTTCACCGCCTCAACATCCTGCCGGCGCAGCGCTACAGCGTCGTCACCGACACCAACGTCACATCCGCCGGCTCGTTCTGGCTGCGCGCCAGGATGATCACGCACTGCTTTGCAAGGGAGAACCCTCGGCTGGATCCCGAAGTTCGCGCCGTCGTGAGATACAGCAGACCAGACCGGGCCGAGGGGACGTCGGGAGAGGAACCGGCCAGCAGGAGCTGGGACGAAGCGGTGGACGTCGACTGCCGCGACATGGACACGACGGCTCTCAGGCCGGTCGAGATTGTGGCAGCGCCAGACGCGACGGCTTCCATGTTTCTGCGGGCAAACTTTGAGATCGGGGCCTGGCGTCTGTCGCGCGGGATGTTTAACAAGTCGAGTTGGCATGGGAATATTTCCTCGCCGACGCTGTTCCGGATCGCGGAAGCAGCTCAAACGGACAACGAAACGGCGCTACCTGACGTGACGGGCGTCAACACCGTCGTCTTCAACCCCGAGACGGAATTTGTGTACCAGACAACCGGCATCCAGACCGTCGACATCATCATCAGCAACTTTGACGACGGCGCCCACCCCTTCCACTTGCACGGACACAAGTTCTTCGTGCTGAAGCAGTCGCCCGCGGGATACCCCCCCGAGTCGACCGCGGAGCTGGAGCGAGAGCTGGCCGCGTCCGGCGCGCTCGAGAACCCGCTGAGGAGAGACACCGTCACGGTGCAGGGGTACGGCTGGGCCGTCGTCAGAGCCGTCCTCGACAACGCGGGCGCGTGGGCGTTGCACTGCCACAACGCGTGGCACGGCGAGTCCGGCATGACGATGGCGATAGCCGCGCGGGTCGAGACGGCTCGCGGGTGGGAGGTCGCCCGGGAGGAGGCGAGGTTGTGTGAGCTGCCCGGGATCGAGAGGGGAGCTCGGCCGGACGACGGGATCTGGGTCGGGAACTTTGGCTGAGGACGGGCGAGGGGCCGGGAAGTGTACCGGCAGACGGAGGAGAAAGAGTTGGGGGAGTTGTCGGTCCACGAATCACGATGGCGAGTGCTGGATGATGGCTTAGCCGTGAAGGGAGGGGGGGGGCGGATGTCCCTGCAATTCCTTCTTGTAACAACGTGACAATATCGGAGACTTGCCGAATGGGCAGGGAAATGGTGATTGAGATGGAACGATGCTTACAATTATGCGAGACTTTTAGCCTCGTGGGACCCTCATTTCTGGCAGTGAGTCTTTTTTGATTCTTTGCATTTGCTATCTACAATATGTCATTGTCCACATCTAATCACATCAAGCTCGAAACCCACTCCCACAGCAATTTCACGAACCCAGTGGGCTGGTGACGACGACCTGCTTTGCTTTTTCCTTTCCCCGTACTAGCAATTCCCGCGCTCATGTCGGCACTGCTGTAGTCTCTCCCCACCGACCTTTTACCGCTGGAGATCACCGTTGGAGACACTATCACGAACTAGAGACCATGAAATCTAGCCAAGTCGGCTTCCGGCACAGCTAGTATGCCCCGGGGAGCACGTCTTTCTGCGCGGGAGACTGTGCCGCGGACACGAGTGGCGATCGAGAACTGGCCATTTTCCCCGTCAACGTTGGACACGCGATTCCGGCCCTGCGTCTTCTGTTCGCAAGCTAAGCAGGTCGAAGCTCTCGGACAAGGGTCGCGTCAACATGGCCAAGAGATTAGAAGACGGGTCGGGTCTAACTGTATCGGCATCAAGTCCCCGGCACGCCCTGGGGCTCGTGTGGCATCGTGGTCCCATTCCAATTTGCTCCGCAGCAAGGCCGGAGAGGTCTGGACTCCTGGATGCCTGCGCTATTTCGATACCCATTTTTTTTCCTTTCTGCTCTTCATGCCGCTAAACAATGACTATGGGCAGCGGAGTTTCTGTCTTGATATCCGGGGGCCAAGACGAGAAGAAAAATGGCAGAAAAAAAGGGACGCAAAAAAGACCCATTTGTTATGTGGATTCCGTTCAAGACTGTCATGGCCCGATGAGAGGCGACACAACCGCATAAACTCGTGAATAAGTGATTCTTGCAAGTTTCACCGAGTTGCGCGGCCCCATTCTTTCGCAATTAGCTGGTGTTTTGGGCCGACATCCTTTCAACGATGCTGTGCCGTTATCCATATTGGGGCCCGCGGGTACGGATCCCATGTAGACGAGATGCGTCTCAGTCGAGGTCATGGTGACGGGCCATAGGTGGAAGACGAAACCACAATCGACTCCTCCAACGAGCCTCGCCAACACGCGTCTACGGGGGCGCAAAGGGGCGCAAAGGGGCCCCAAGGGGGGGAAGAAGGAGAAGAAAACTGGAGCTTCGTTGCCGATATTTGCGAGGCGTGTACCATTCGGCGTCGACAGAGACGGAGAAACACGGCGGCGATGCGACGTTGAGGTTGAATAGATTGGATTTTGACTGGTGCGAAATCGGATCATTTCCCCGTTGGCCAAGGGAACAGTTTCAGCCGGTTAGAATACGAGAAGAACGAAAACTCTAATCCCCCGAGACTCGATATTTGGCATCGGAACCTGAACGAGGAGAAAATCTGCCGCGGATAGTTGCATCGTGACGCGGGAGACCGGCGGCGGCTGGTGATCCCGTGACGCAACAACAGTGGCTCAACCGTCTCTTCCCAACACCCGCGTGACGATCAACCCAGCTTCCCATCGTCGTCTTGCAGTGCCCCGAATGCCACGTTGACGCGGGAGTAACGACTCGCAACAGACCGGTCACAGGTAGAGACGGCCGACGTTTCCCGCCAATGATGAAGTTGCGGTAGGGAAGCACCCTGCTCGCGGGTGTCGTCCGTATTGAAGAGTCTGTGCCGCCCGAAAGTCAAATCTATTGCCAAACGGGCCATTCCTCCATTCATATTGCCGGCCCCCCCTCCCATAGGGTCCTGGACTATACGTGTTCGGAGCCCTGACCACCATGTTTGCCATGCGGACGGCTGCTGTCGTGAGAAACTCTGATCAATTTAAAGCTCAAATTGTCTGACCATAAACTTCCACCAACCACCGGCCCTGTTGTGGATGGGAGAGGGATCCCTGGATCGTGACTTGGTTGTTGGTGTCGATGGACATTTCCAAGTGGACCATCGTCGTCACGAACGTGACCACTGACGCCCCTATTCCTCGGTCTGTTTGTATGCCTATGCCTGGACTTCGTCGGAAACAAGCAGCTCTTCGCATATACACACACACGCACAAGCACACGCATACACCAGATGCGAAGCACCCTGGTCGAGGCTGGAAGACGGCACGGAACTCGGCAGGCTGATGTAGCATGCTAAGCAATTTGATATGCAAGGACACCTAGTTTCGATCGGGGAAAGTGCCGGATGGGCCAGCTCAACAGGCTCTAGCCCGCGGCGTGGCATCCATCTGGCTTGTTTGATGTCCATCGCGGAGGTGGCGCCCTCTGGCAGACGTCTGCCATCTCGCGTGCAGGAAATACTACGTAATGCCCATTTCCAGAATTTCAGGAGCTTGGTGTGGGGTGGGAGCAGATATTCTGCAAGGGGCCATCCCGGCTCCGTCGTGTGGTTCCTCTCCTTCGGACAAAGGTCCCCCCCACCCTGCTTCCAGGTTGACGGCGCGGTGCAATATCCCATCTGCCTTGACTCGGCCATGCTTGTTTGCTTGCTTGCCTCTTCCGAGCCGTCTGGTCTGGTACCGACACGCGGCGGCGGTAAACACAAACCAGACGAAGGGTTTGACAGGCTTGGCATCCCATGGCGTGGGCGCGCGTGTGGGTGTGAGTGCCAGGGATGGTACTCCATCGTGGACCACGTCCATACACAGACACAGACAGCAGCAGTGAGCAGTAAGGATAGGAGAGATCTGGTCGTCCATCGAGCCTTGCCAAGAGATGCAGAGAACGTGGATATAAACCGCCTTGCAGCCCTCCCCCAGACTGCCAAGAGATTCCCAAGACATCAAACCCGCTCATCTTACATTCTCGAGTCTTGGCTCAATTCTTCTTTCATTAACCTGAACCGTTCCTTTTGCCGTTACTTCTTGTCTCATACATTCTGATACTGCGTATCAAGTCACTCTCTAAACAAACAAGGCAACCAATCATCACGTCCAACGAACCAACAAAACATCTCTCTGCCAAAATGGTCTCTTCCCTCTTCGTGCTCGGCGCCCTGGCGTCCGCCGCCATCGCCTCCCCCGTCCCCGAGGTCAAGGCCCGCGCCAGCTGCACCTTTACCGATGCTGCCTCTGCCATCAAGGGCAAGGCCAGCTGCACCACCATCGTCCTCAACAACATTGCCGTCCCGGCCGGCACCACCCTTGACATGACCGGCCTCAAGTCTGGCACTCACGTAAGCTTCTCTCTTTCTCCCCCATCTCTCTATCCCTCTCTCCCATATATCCTTTTTGTTACGAGAGATATCCACCAACACACTCCTATAGGTCACTTTCCAGGGCAAGACCACCTTCGGCTACAAGGAGTGGGAGGGCCCCCTCATCTCCTTCTCCGGCTCCAACATCGTCATTGACGGCGCCTCGGGCCACTCCATCGACTGCCAGGGCTCCCGCTGGTGGGACTCCAAGGGCAGCAACGGCGGCAAGACCAAGCCCAAGTACTTCTACGCCCACAGCCTCAAGGACTCGACCATCAGGGGCCTCAACACGCTCAACACCCCCGTCCAGGCCTTCTCCATCAACGGCGCCACCAACCTCGGCGTCTACGACGTCTCCATCGACAACTCGGCCGGCGACGCGGGCGGCGGCCACAACACGGACGCCTTCGACGTCGGCTCCTCCACCGGCGTCTACATCTCGGGCGCCAACGTCAAGAACCAGGACGACTGCCTCGCCGTCAACTCGGGCACCAACATCACCTTCACCGGCGGCACCTGCTCCGGCGGCCACGGCCTCTCCATCGGCTCCGTCGGCGGCCGCAAGGACAACACCGTCAAGACCGTCACCATCACCAACTCAAAGATTGTCAACTCGGACAACGGCGTGCGCATCAAGACCGTCTCCGGCGCCACCGGTTCCGTGTCCGACGTCACCTACTCGGGCATCTCCCTCTCCAACATTGCAAAGTACGGCATCGTCATCGAGCAGGACTACGAGAACGGCTCCCCCACCGGCAAGCCCACCTCGGGCGTCCCCATTTCCGGCCTCACCCTCAGCAAGATCAGCGGTTCCGTCTCCTCCTCCGCAACCCCCGTCTACATCCTCTGCGCCTCCTGCACCAACTGGAAGTGGTCCGGCGTCAGCGTCACCGGCGGCAAGAAGTCGTCCAAGTGCACCGGTATCCCCAGCGGCAGCGGTGCTGCTTGCTAAGCGGCTGAGTCTTTACGCGCGGATTCGGGATGAACGCTCAATCTCTCACACACGTATACACACACACACACACAAACATACTGCGGACTTGGTCGGTCGTCACACGGTCTCCGGGGGCTAGTTTCCCCCCCTTTTGGAGCACAAGACACCGCTCGCGGAGTGAAGCTGGACTTTCTTTCTTGTAATTAGGTAACTTGGGTCGTGTCTGAGGTGGTTCCCCCCCGGCCGTGCATGCAAATATTTCCTGTACATACTTCCGTTACCTCCCTCGTCTCCTTGTCTTCGACGAGGGTGGTGGAACAAACATAGCTCGATCCAAATTGATGTGCTTTGGACGCAATTTCGCTGCCGTCTTTCCCGTGCCGGTAATCTACAAGGAACCTTGGTCCCGTTTCGTGGCGACGGCTCCGATGCAACCCCCCGCTACCAAGCATTTTCGTCCAAGATTGACGACCACGTCAAAGTCAGGGATTGTGGACATGGTACCCTTGAGCTGGGACAGCCATGTCTTGCGGAAGGATTGCTGTGAGCCCCACCATGGCAGAGGACGAATTTGCACAGCAAAAAAGAAACGAGAAATTCAAACGGAACGGCGAAAAACAAAAAGCAACTCCTCGACGGGGAATTGAACCCCGGTCCCCGGCGTGACAAGCCGATATCCTCACCACTAGACTATCGAGGACGTGAACTCTGATTGGTTAACAATATTGCTTAGCAGGCAGTATATGTAGCCCTTTTGTTTTCGCTGCCAGTTGCTGAATGAAATGACAACGCCTCTCTCTCGAGGCAAATTAGAACTACTCCCACCAGGCGGGTAGCCAAAAGTCGAAATGAAAAGTAGCTGAAGCTATGAACATGTCGTCAGTCGGCCATACTTACAAATAAGGGGCGCTTTCATGACTCGTATCAAGTCATTTAATTGATCAATTGGAGATCAAAGGCAAAGAATGAGGCTTGCGATAGTGGGCAACACTAAGCGAAAGCTTTGTAGACCCTGCTGTTCAACCTACCTAGTAGCACCAACATCGTCATCTAGTAATAGTTATGGAATGCCATTCTATGATATTTCGCACCCCGTGAGAGTGGAAACTCTTCTCGGTTTCGCAACTGGTGCTGCCGACTCTGAGAATCTATGCTACATGAGGGATGTGGCTGTGGCATCGCCTTGCAGCGCACCTGGGCTCCGCAAACGTAATTTGAAATACTGATTGACACTGTTAGGCGGCAATGACATTATCCCCAAGGCATGACAAGTATTTTTTCGGATACGCATGATGGCGAGAACAGTGAAATAACGGTACAGCTTGCACAACTCTACGACTGTCGTAGGACCTTGGGTCCCATTTTCCATCTCGAATAGGATTCCGCGAGTGGTTGTGCCACTGGCAGCCCTCTCGTGGCGTGCTATCTAGACCTAACAAGCTCAAATGTGCCATCCTTATTGTGTGTTGCTTCCAAGACAGGCCGCCAACTCTGTCAACGCGCCATAGCCTTCGATCTGACACCTTCTAATATCGGCTCTCCACAGCAGCTGGCATCCTTTGACCCTCCCAAGCTTCTCTCGAGGGAGCGATAGACTACCAACACCCTCGAAATATCGAAAATGACACAATTTGCCGTGAATCAAGTTACGAAGATTAAACAACCAGTACGTCGCTGAAGTATTCTCGCGAAACCAAGGTCATTTCAAAACAGCATTACATGAAAGCGCACGGTACTTCACTTCATGCCCTGTCATGAAGGGCTCGACATTTTTATACTTACCTGTATACCCAAGGGCGAGGCCCTCGAGCGGTATGGTTAGCTGCGCGAACGCCCTTTGCCCCAATATGGGGACGCCACGGCGTAAAACAATACTACTACTACTACTACTACTACTACTACTACTACGACCTGGTGAAACTAACAGAACCACAACAACCGTTTTTGCCAATGTTCTTGAACGGTTTTCTGTAGAAAGATGAGTGTCATTCCGGGCATGAATAATTTCAGGCGCTTCAGATTCAATCATAGTTTTGTTCCAAGTCACCTGAAGCAGTCTTGAACGGAGTCTGATGGAGTCTAGTTCTCATTGATGTTCCGTTGGCGAAGAGAGTCGCAATAAGCAGCTCATGGATGAGCCGGATTGAAAGAAGTATTTCGAGTTCAGAGGCTTGAACACATGTGATACCAGTAAGTAGAACCATATCATGAAGTGTTGAAGTGTGTGAATGCCAATAGGACTCTTGGTGTAGCATGGTTGGGCCAAGACACACACAGCTTCCTGAGAGCTTGGGGGATACGGACATGAGGCTTTGGTCCTTTACTAGCTCACAATTCTCTCACACAAGATACCAACATTGAAAGTTTATAGGAATACAAATACTCAATGTATCAATGGGACAGAAGCAGTATCTAGCCAGAGTCACTGCTAGCCATAATTCATCAGAAGTGCAGCTTACTAATAAAGCTACGAAATCTACGGCAGGTTGCCACCGGCAAGTTGTGGTTCGAGCAAGGTCGAGTCGCGTTGCAACGGCTCGGTCAGCTGCCAGCGGTGCGTCCCCCTCGATCAACATCTTAACACGTGAACAAAGCCGGGCCGGGAATGGTGTACGCAGTGGCTAAGCGCATAAAGTCAGTAATGCAAGGACTTGGTAACTTGAGTCGACTTACGCTTGTAGGCGTCATATGTAACACCGGGGTCAGTGGCCTTGTATGCACCAGGGATCGCCACCAGAGACGTCGCGGTCTTGGTGCCGGATCCGGTGACTTGCAACTGATGACAGCCGGGATAGAACTGAGCACCGGGGTACGAGTAGGCAGCGTGGAGGGCGATGATCTCGTGGCGGACGAGGTAGTAGCCGGGCTTCAGGCAGGGCGGAATCGTGTACTGGTAGCCGGGGTTGCCCACCATGAAGGGAGTCTAGGAGATGGTTGCGTAAGCTCAAGTTTGCGACGGTACTGGGAAAAACGACAACGTACAGCGGCCCAAGTGTCGGATGTTCCGCTGCGGCCTCCCTCCTTGACCTTGAACCAGACAGCGCTGTCGGATGGAAAGTCAGCTCTGCTTCTCTTGTTGTTTCAACGGGGCTGGCTTACGCGGTTCCAGGTTGCCAGTTGTTGCAGCCCGCGTCAGGGCAGCGGGCCATGTAGGTGATCAGGGGACCAACGTGGGACTCGGGCCATAGAGTCCGGCGCAGAGTGACCGTTGATCCAGCGGCGGCAGGAGCGTGGAGGGGAGCGGGCTTTGAGCCGACGACACCGCCAGCAGTATATCCTCCGCATTGGACATCGATCGAGGTTACGTCTTCGACGGGACCGTTGCCCTGAATCGCGCGGGAGATCCTCTGGGGCTGGATGGGGTTAGCAAGTGAATACCGACACGTTGGTACCTGAAGAAACACACCGGAGTTCCATAGTACGGATCAGCGTATGGCTAGATGTGATTGTGTTAGTTAGGCCCCAGTAGCAGACTGGGGATCAGGGAAAGACGTTGAGTATTTTTATTATTACCAGATAGAACTAGATTTTGCTTAGCAGGGACATCTTCTTTCAAGAATGCCTTTCAAGTAAGCTTACTTGGTAGTAGGTTCCGCCGATGGTAGCGTTGTCCACGTAGCCGTGGCCAGCGACTAGGGCCGCAAGTCCGAGGATACAGGCAGCAACCTTCATCTTTAGTTATTCGACAGTGCCGAGTAGTTTTCCGTGTGAGACTCTGTCGATCGATACGAATCGCCGCAAGTTCTGACAGAAGTTGGAAAAGAGTTGCGAATGGCGCAGATGGCTGAGCAGGTTAACAGGAAAACTTGCTCATTCGTACTATATATACTGTCAACCTCACAGGTCTCTGTGATACTAGCTCTATCATTCTTCCGCAAATTATTCACCCTTTTTCTGGACTCAAGACAACATTCTGCTTGAAGATGCGCTTGGCACATTTACGTTTCCTCCAGGCTGCCCATGATCATTCATCACGGGTGCACGAAACCACCATTTTGGGAAACATCGGAACCACAAGAGCGAGTGCCATGGTCATGATCATTGATTGCAACAAGGGCATCTGCCAATTAAAATGAGGCTATCCCGCAAGCCATAATATGGAGCATGGGATGAGGTCAATCCCACCAATGATTCGTGGGGGTCGACACCGACAAGGCGGAGGAAGCTGAAGGACTCTGGCCAACAGCAACAGTGCGATATATTGGATCAATACAAGAACATAAGCGCAGCGGCACATGCCCTGAAACACATGTGCGAGTCGTCCGGCAATTCATTGTGTGCCATGGAGTTGGACCGCGGGGTACTGCGATGCTACCCTACCTGAGGTGCTCAACTGCCGCGGGAGGATGCAATATTTGACTGGTTGAAAAGACGACAGAAAGTGATTTATAATGTGAAAAGTTTCGTTCATCTTGGAGATGAATACTGAGGTAGGAGGCTGTGAAAGTTGCCTTCAAGTCTGAGGGGCAATCTCTTAGGGAGACCGAAAACTGTCGGCTGTCTGATTCTCGTAGAATAGCAAGATAGCAGATGTGCACGACCTGAGTCAGCAAGTTCGAATGGAGTCACATCCTGCGAGACACCATCCTCGGCTGCGCGCGGATTGTTGTCATGGGACTGGTCATTGCATGATACTGTTCATATTTGTGGATAACAGTTGCGGACGAAGGAAAGAGACACTTTGCAAGAGTTAGGCTTTTTGCCTCAAGGGGTTGGCGACGTCAAATTCAGCGTCTGAAGTGCGTTTATACACTATCGATGACGCGTAGGCTATCTTTGCGCCTGCTATTGACATGACTGCGATCCAGTATGGTGCTGTTTCTCCGCGATTGTTGACATCTAGATCCGCATCTCTTGCAAAGTCTTCGCATCGCTTTCCTCCCAAGGATAGGTCTTCTCTACTGAACGGATAAACTGCTCATGCTTGTACGACCTCGGCTTGATTGAAGTCTCAAAGTGCTCCGGATGGGTTATGATTCCAGGAGCCATTTTGATCGTCGGCTCAACCTCGCGACCATCCTCGACGCGCTTGCTGATGTTGAACACGGCCAGCGATTGTGCAATATTTATGAACAAGGCATTGTCGGCCAGGATGCGGCCAGGGCAGACACGACGACCGAAGCCGAAAACATACTTGTGCGGATCGGTTGGTGGCTCGCTGCCATCGGTGGGCAGGAAACGCTCGGGTCGGAACTCTGCGGGACCCTCGTACAGCTTGGGATCCCGAGCGAAATACCTGCAACCTGTCAACTAATGTTCGCTTTACCTTGCGTCGAGGAATACACTACTTACCAGATATTCGGTAGGATCATGGCATCCCTAGGAATGAAGTACCCCTCCACCACGTCGTCATCAGAACTGGTGTGAGGCAGCCCCATGGGCGCCACGGGCTGCCAGCGAAGGAGCTCCTTGACGAGAGCGTCAACGTACGGCAGGTTAGGGCGGTCGGCCGCCGTGGGCAGACGGTCCTGGCCGACAACGCGGTCTATTTCTTCCTGAGCTTTTTGCTGCACCTTGGGGAACACTGTCATGGCCAGGAAGAAGCAAGCGATGGACGATACGGTCTGCTTCTTGTGAGCACTCTCTCCGGCATCGAGTGGCACAGTCAACTTACCGTGTCAGCGCCACCAGTGTACAAAGACAAAGCCGACCACTTCGTTACGAACTCTTCCTCGGATGTGAGGTGACCGTTGCCCAGGAATTGCGAGACGAGTGATGCGTTTTGTTTTCCTTGGGAAAGTTGGTGCTTGACGAATGCGAACGGCTTGTCCGCCACAGTTTTCAAAGTAGCTCCCCATCGTTTGCCGGTCTGCTTCCATGCCGTTCCAGGAAACCATTCGGGTACATGGCGCACTTGTGAACATTAGCTGGATTTTGCTTCACGCATCGAGTTCAGCACTCACAGAGAGGGAACATGTCGACGAGGAACGCGCCAGGTACCGCGGCCCGGCCAAAGTCGTCCATAGTTTCACCCACCTTATCTATGAGGTAGTCATCCCTGAAGGGCTCTGGGTTGTAACCGTAGGCGATCCTCAGGATCACGGAGCCTGCCTCTCTGTTTGCAGCGCGTCAGGATAAGCTGGCTTGGAGCTGAAGTCTGTGGAAGGTAGAGCATATACGAACCTTTTGATATGGCGGATCAGTGAGTCTGGATTTTCCAAAACATGCAGCAGGAAGTGGCCGACTTCGGCTTCCTGTAGCGTATCGTACTGCGAGGCTGCAACTTTGGTGCCGATGAGGCGGCTTATGTTCTTGCGGTATGCACGAAATCGGTCGTTGTATTGCAAAAATGCCAGTGAGTTTTGCCATCCAATGCTTTGATATGTTAGCGGATATTGAGCCCAAAGCAACCGAAGCGTGATGGGAAGATCAATGCCGCACGTACACCTCACCAGCAAATATCTGCTTTGGCCTGGAAGAATGCTTGACCGCCCGCTTCTCCAGAACATCGATAGCAAGCTCCAAGTCGCTAATGATGACGATGGTCTGCCCCATGATCGTAACGGAGCTGATGGGGCCTGAGAGTCTGGTCTCAGTTGGTTGACCTTTTGCATGGTGCCTATACGATCGTGCAACATACCATATAACTCCTTGTGCTTGGCCCAGCGTTGAGCCTCGAAAGCTCCAGGCTTGGGCAGATCGTTCAGGTTTCCCACGAGCGGCAGACCCTTGGGTCCCGGGGGTAGCGGAGGTCGGCCTACATTCTTGATGAAACTCAGGATCTTGTTGACCACAAGAAATCCTAAAAGTCCGACCGCAAGGCCGTAAACAAATGAGACGACACTCATGTTTCCGACCACGACCAAGTTAGTACCTTTCGCCAGACCTCACTTGAAATAGCGTCGTCGTTCTTGGGAGCTCGCGCCTTAAGTACGTCTCATCCCGGGTCTTCAAGCCTCTGTACCCCTCGCTGCAAGGAGACGACATCATCAGTCTAGTGCAGTGCAGGACGAATCAAGGCCGCATGTTTGTAGCTCGTCTACTGATCAACTCTCATGCGACATCTGCAGACACCCGGTTTGGGTAACATCGCGCCTGAAGCCACACCGCACTGTACTCGAATGTCCGGTTTTTGGCCCTCAACACAGCCAAAAATGCCGAATTTTTGACACTGGCCGTTCCCACACTGCCCCGACGCCCAGTAATCGCTAGTCTTTTGCTGCCAATCAGAGTCATCTTTTTCGCATCCATCTACAGGACTAGCGAGCTGACTGCAGAAGCGGCCCGGTAGTGTGGTGGGCATGTGGTACTCGCCCACATCAGTCCGAGGTCGTTCAGGGATTGACTTGAGGACGAGGACGCCTGTGAGCGTTTGAACTGCCGGGGAGAATAATGTTAGACTTTACTCAAGAGAATCACATGGTTTGCTTCCTATTTCCTGAAAGCTGCTGGCCAGTTTGTTTGAGCGACGTTCGATGTGCTCTCGTGAAACAACTGGCAAATTGTACGGGTATGGGATGAGAGTTGCTGTGCTGGTTTCTGCTACTTCCATGTATACCATTCATATGAATAATGTCAGCCATGTCTGTCTCACTGCGTAAATCTCACTGCGCAAGCCACAGTTGCATGGCGTCTGACTTGCTGAAATGCCGCTATTTGGATTTGTGAATTCTTCTTGAGCGAGGCTGTCGCCTGACTGGGGCTGATGTTGTTTCTACACTCGTGAATGATTCGATTCTGACCAGGCTTATCGGTCAGTTTACTTGATGATGGTACTGGACGCCGATTAGTTTTGCCTGCCTCAGTCGAAAACGACTCATTAGTTCTGACCCAATCACACCACTTCAAGCACGCTTATCAGCCCCGACTTGGAATCTCTCGCGATACAGCCGCCCTTGGCATACCGTGTGGCGCTCTGCTTACAAGAGGCCCCCAGCTATCATTTAACCTCTATTATCTCACTGCGTACACGTGGCTAGAAAACGCACTTGACAACCACCGTCTGGGAACGAGTCTTCGTCACAGAACCCAAACTGACCAAACCGAATCAAGGATTCAAGAGGCTGGATTCGTTGCTTCATATCTTACGTGTACGGTAGAGAATGGCCGACGAGCCTTGCCACTGCCGCGTCCTCCATTTGGACTGCGACTCTTCGCGCTGCAAACAGGCGAAGCATACCATCTATCACCACGCGCCGCTCACCTCGTTGCGTGAACTCCGAACGAGCGCCACTAACGGTTGCTCGACCTGCGGTGCAATAGTAAATGCAGTCTTGATACCGGAGGTTAGAGACGCCTGGAGAGGGCTCATCGCCCCGGCCCTGGCATCGGAGAGGAGCGGTGTCGTGGCCGCACTAGCCGAGGACGAAGAGGCAATCGAGATCGAGTTCGACCCCCCGAGAACTATCAACGGCCGGCGCGTGCTCCGTCTGCGAGCTTCTCACGACTCCGAGGACTGGCATAACTTCAACCTCTGGCGGGAGTCTGCCGATGGTGAGTTGTGCCGGTGTCTACCGACAACTCACTTGGACTGATCGGTGTCTTGCTCTATAGACACCTGCAGAGCTTTCAGCTCACTGGCGTACCACCCTTCCGCGCGAACGGACTCGAGGGAAAGCCTGGGTCACCTAAAGTCATGGATCGAAGGGTGCGATCGGAGCCATTCATGCTTTGACGAAGAACGGAGCGAATTGCCGACGCGTGTGGTTCAGGTTTCGGTCAGACTTTTTGCTTTGGCAGCTCGCGTTCCACTTTCAGCAGGCTGACACACATGAAGGGCAATGAAGTCAAAGTCGTCCACAAGCCAGGGCATCGGGCTCGGTACACCACGCTCAGTCACAGATGGGGCAAAGATGACGACTTCAAGTTGACAAGATCCAACTTGGATGGGCCCATGACGCAAGGTCTTCCCTGGGAAGCCATCCCAAAAACGTTCCAGGATGCCATTTGGCTAACTAGACAGCTGCGCATCGATTATATCTGGATAGACAGCCTTTGCATCATCCAGGGTGACGTAGATGACTGGCGCACCGAATCGGTGCAGATGGGATCCGTCTACGGGCATTCGTACCTCAACATTGCGGCCAGCCATAACACGGGCTCTGATGACGGACTATTCATGGCAAGCGACGTCGGCGAGCCGTGTCCAGCCCACCCTGTCCCAGGACATCCGAAAATCTTCATTCGTCAGCAGCCATACAGAACCCATGACGATTTTGGCAGCAGTTACTCACGGTTCAAGTGGCCCCTTCTCACGCGAGGCTGGGTTCTGCAAGAGCGTCTCTTGTCGCCGCGAGTGGCCTACTTCGACTCGGAGGAGATGAAGTGGGAGTGTATGCAGGCGGCAGACTGCCAATGCGGCGCTATCGTGTCCATGTGGAACTTCAAAATCGACTACAGCGCTTCCGTCAGCAGAGGGCAGACGCCGCTGCCGTTTGAATGGATGCGGATCGCCGAGGTATATTCCAAGCTGAGTCTTACAAAACCCGGAGACCGGGTCGTTGCTCTGTCCGGCATCGCCAAACAGGCTTCGGCATCAGGCAGGGGTGGCAGGTATCTGGCCGGGGTCTGGCAGGAGGACCTAGCCCACCAACTCTGCTGGGTGATTTGGGATAGCACTTTTCGCAAGCCGGAGAAGTACATTGCGCCTAGTTGGTCGTGGCTCTCCGTCTTTGGAAGTGTTGGAATCCCCAATCGCATGGACTACACAAAGGAGTCACACATTGATGTCGTCATCACGGGTGCCGAGTGTACACCCGCGGATGGGACCGATGATACCGGACCCATTATGTCTGGCTATCTGAAATTCAATGGCCGATGCGTGAAGATGGGCGCCGAGCTGTCGAGTTGGGACGCAGACGCCCCTCCTGTCTTCAACTTCTTCAACGAAGTGACGAGAGACTTGTTGGCGAGCTTGGTGGTAAACATTGACTATGTCATGGCAGAGGAAGAGGCCAGGAAGGTGACGAACGTTTTATTCGTGTATTGGGGAGATATGTGGCCGCACGGTAAGACGTTCCTGGTTCTCAAGCCGATTCCGGATCAGGGCCGTACGTACGAACGAATTGGGATATTCTGGGAAGAAGAGAACTGTGGCACGGACAGCTTTGAGAAGCTTCTTAGTTGGTCAACGTATTGGGAGAATGTAGTCTTCGTCTGACTTTACATGGTTCTTAGGGGTGGCAGATTGAGTCATCAGGTTTGTCCACGGAGTCACTTATCTCCTAGTTTAGCAAACAAGATGTCCGAAGATAGGCGGTTAGTTTGAATACCACTGGAACAGAATTCACATGTCGTGATAGCTCTATAGTCCTAGCCCGCCATTTGAGAGTATGGAGTCTACTGATACAGAGTCTTCAGTGCACAAAATTTACCTCAAGCCTATGTATCGGATAATCTTGATATGCAGACAACTCTCTGAGTATATAAACGTTTTACTATGTATCTGTTCAAGCTTCAAAGCATGATCCATCACATCTTGAGAAGCTGACCGACACGAAAAGCTAACGGACATGAATTTCAAACTAGCTTAATGATTGTTCTGATAACATATATATCCCATGCCTGTTCGTTTATGAAGCATGCGTGAGTGCTTTACCAAAGGCCTTTGGTCATACGGACAAACCGCAATAAACCCGCCTCAGACGATGAATCACCTGAACTTGAGGTTGAAGCAGTTGATGAGCTGGGAGTTGAAGCAACCGACTAGAAAGGAGGTCAGCCACCGAAGTAACACTGCAAACTTGTCCATCACCGCGACTTACTAGGGGTGTTGGGCAGGGCAGAGTAGAGGTACTGTCCGCACAGGTCGCCGTTGCCGGAACGCCTGCTGAAGTCGAGCTGCTCGTTGTTGCGGAGGCCGCGGTAGCTGATGCCGACGCTGTACATGTTGACCGCGTCGACGTGGTGCACGTTGTACTGCACGTTGTCGAACCAGGAGGACTGGCCGTTGCCTATGATTCGGTATAATGTCAGATCAGGTGGAAATCTGGCAAGAGAGAGGGAGACAGAAAGGGGTCAAGGGAGGACTTACACCAGTCCTGGGCGAACATGCCGATGCCAATGTTGGCCCACTGGCGCTTGTCAACGTCGCTGCGGGCGTGGGACTCGGCCGGAAGGTCGATCTGAGCCCGGATCCAGGCCCACGCGTCGGTGCCCGGCTCGGCGGTGTAGTGGCCGTCGGCAACCTTGACGGCGTCGTCGGGGATGGCGCCGTAGACGTCGATGCCGAGGGCAGTCGCGTTGGCAATGGACTCGGCCACGGGCGTGCGCTCGGCAAGAGGAGCGGGGGGAGCGCCGAGAACGCTGCCGGCGGCCATGAGGGCGGTCGAGAGAAAGAGGGTTGAGAAATGCATTGTGAAGTCTGGGGAGGTTGGAAGCAGGTGAGAGCGTCAATGAAGTAGGTGAGAGTGGTAGTGATGTAGGATCAGGTTGATGAACAGTTTCTGATTGATGGTTCGAGAGGAGGATCTGACGTGCCTTTTGTACACGGTTGAAGTTCTTGTTGACGCCTGCTGGTGATTTCTCTGCACACTGAAGATGGCCACCGTGATGCCGCCGGCCACGATGTTGTCGGGTCTCGAGCCTGGAGTACTACTGGTTTTCCTTGGCAACGATCCTGCTCATGAGAGATTGAGTCCCGACTCTAAGCGCATGCAATACATTCTTACATGCATGGGCACAACCTCTCAACCGGATCGAAAGATGTCTGCCCCGAAACCCGCTTTGCATTCAGCCCGTCCATCCACCTGCCTAGAACAGTTTACGAGCGAAGCCTATCCGCATGTTTGTGCGAAAAATGTCAAGTTCTCAGACGCACCTGGGGGACAGTATCGAAAATTCGCTCACTCCGAGGTTGCAGTGCAGACAAACCTCGCAGTAATGAGGGCTTGGCATTTTCCGTGCGTCGCATGTGGCGTGTCGTTGTCGGGCAACATAGGAAACCATGAGTGTAAGCTGACTTGTACACTCGACGGAGCTGGACAGAGGCCTTCTGACTGTGTGTGACCTGTCAACCATACTTGGAAGATTGCAGATGCAATAGTTGTCAGCTATTGGACGGCATATAGAGTTATTCTGACTGGAAGTCTGTAAGACAAGAACGCTGAGCTGTAGTTCAACTAGGAGTCTTAGAGTTGAATGACTGTGCTTCGCTTAGACGGACTGCATACGTGGTCAGCATGCACATGGGCTTATCCTACCCCTAGAGAGAGCGGCTAAACCCTGCTTTCCCTTTTGGGAACGGGATGATTCTTCTATAGGTTGGTCTGAACAGAACAAACAGCGTGGCCAAGACGGTTCCTCTTAAGCTTCGCACAGGTACACACTAGTTTCGATGGACGATCAACTCTGATTGGTTCCTTGGGGTGCAGGTAAGCTCTGGTGAGGTCTAGCTGCAGTCTGCGGGCCGTCCGGTGCACTACTGCAGGCGTATCTGGGTTCAGGAAATGAGAAAATGATTATATTCAACTGCTGCCTGGATACCACAGGACTCATGTGCGTCCCTGAGATCCCCGGTCTCAGCTCATGCGTGAGCCCTGCTCACTAACCTCATGTGGAGAAATCGCCAAGATCAGATAGGTAGGTCTTGGTCTGGACCTATGCAATATCTGGCCTTGCCACTGGCCCCCCCCCATTTGCCGCCGTCAACCGATTTGTCCGTCTCTGAGGGGGTGTTGTGTATTCCTCGGACTCGATCGCCATCTCCAAGGGCGCCAACGAGGTTGATCCGAGAGAAATTGGGTAATGGAGCTAGTTGTTTATGGCGCTGGGTCTGCTGGAGTGTTGATTGCAACACTGCGTATAGTGAGCCAATGGGGTAAAGAGCGTCGACATCGCAAGTCCGGACAATATGATGGTTTCCCGTGATTGGAACGGATGGATGTATGGTCAAAGCAGCCAATGTCAGCGTCGCGAGACGGCCGCTCAATCTTTGCTTGATGGGGCGTGCTAGACTACTAACAGACTGCGAGATGGCCAATATTTGATTTCCATACAGGGCGCAGGCAACCTGCTGACCCCGATCGCGACCTTGTGGCGGCGGGTGACCTGACTGCACCTGAGGCATGTACTGGCACCATTTGGGCAACGGACCGCAGATTTGATGACGGTAACATGACATTTTCAACCCTGTGTATGATGTCGAGCAAGCTGAAGAGGCGGCCCAGTATTTGTGGGAGGTTATAGAGGCAGAGAAACTCGTCTTGCGGTCGTGTTTCAAGGGATTGCTTGTCTTATGAGGAGCTCATGAAGTAGCAATTTCCATATCTCGCCCTCTATTTCATCAGCTTATATGCACCGTCGTGCTTCCTAAACGGATCATGTTGCAGCAGAGGAGAGCCAATGTCGCCGGCGAGGCCCAGCAACTGGGGCTCAACGCTGGGGAGGGGGGCTTGTCCTCGTCTCGAGACCGCAGCTGTCGGCGCATATTGCTCGTCCAGGAGGTGGCGGGAATGCAGCTGGAAGCGTGAAGGCCTGGAACATGGTCTAGAACTCGGACTGCGTCGCCTCGAGGTTGATGCCATTGACGAAAGCCAGGAAGACGTCGTCTGGGGAGTGACCCTCTTTGTGTACCGGAATCTATGTCTGGCTCGCGGCAGTAATCATCGACATTGGCGTCTCTACGGAAGATTGAGATGATCCCAGGTCTCGAGTCACGGCTCGTTTCCTCGGCCTCGACGAAGATGCAGCCACGGTTGTGCAGCAGACAGAGGCGGCAGGACGCAGCGTTGTCGTGATAGCTTCATGGCCCTGGCCCACTCACGTAAGGCGTTGCTCATCTAAGTCACATACACGAACCTGTACATTGGATGATGCTGCTCCGTAGACAGATTCTTGAACCAACAATCCTTTTCCTGCCTACCTCCGTACGCTATACGGTACGATTCATCACACACGTATAAAGTTAGGCACTTTTGCAGAAGTAGGGGCACGGCTAGACCCGACCGGAGGTTCCGGCCGGAGCTGACCGGCATCCGGGCCTGCCAGGGCATCTATACCTGGGCCCATGGATCTGTCAATGAGACAAATGAGACATGCATGGAACAACAAAATAAAGGTAGAGGTGAAGTCCAATTTCGATTTAGCAATGGTGCAGACCATCCGGTAGCACGCAAAGAAGAGCGGATACATTCATGAGCAATGAGCAGCGTAGGAAAGAGAGATACCATGAAGCAATCATCGGGCTCACGGAACAGACACGACTAGCAAACGGGCCTGGCCGATGGAGGATCAACCGATCGATCAGGTTTTCAAAGCCGTCATGATTCTTGAGGCACGAGAGCGTGGCGCCGAAAAAGAATGCCGGCGTCACGCCTATGCAGTATGCACACACGCAGCGGCGCCAAATGCTGGGCTGACAGTTTGCCGCCGGTGCCCCCGCGGCGAGATTGACTCGAGGTTTTGGTTCGTTTTGACCATCCGGTGGTGTGATTCTATCTCCATTTCCAGGCTGAGCTCATGATTCTTCTCATCAAGTTCTCTGTGAGACTGTGAATATACCGTCAGACACGCTCTGTTGCAAAATCTGCCAACATCGTACCAAGATGAAGAGCCACTGGAAGGCATTTTGTTCAAAATTCCTCTTTAGACGATTGTCGTACAACAACAAATCGAGTTTGCCATCGGATGATGTTTGCGATGAACAAATGGTCCGGCTCATCGACGACCACAACCAACTCCGCGCGGCAAATCACAAAGAAGCTCCATCGCCGCGCCTTTTCGCCTTCTCCCTGCCCCTATTAGCAACGGCTCTCATTGTACTTGTGGCCTTCACCGGGTTCGTCGAACACGCCATTTTCAGAACGACCCTAGGCGACACACGTCACGAAAGGGGGCCAAAGGTCATGATCAAGCCCTGCGGCAGCAACCCCCAAGAAGCCAGGCAGAAGGGCTGCCGCTTTGACGTCATCTCCTTTTGCTGGCTCCCGAGTCAATGTTACGATGCCCAACTGTCGCGCGAGTTCGACGAAGCCAACCACCTGGAATGGTTCCTCGACCCCAACCGCACCGAGCCGCTGACCCACGAGCAAATCATGACGGGCGAGTATACGGGGCTCTACGTCAACTGGGAGTACCACGTGCGGCACTGCACGGCAATGTGGAAGAAGATGCACCGCGCCATCATACGCGAAAACGGACAGGGGGTCAAGGCGATTGATGGATACATGGGAGTGTACGAGCACACGAAGCACTGCGAGCACATGCTGTTGGCGGGGAGGAACATTGCACCCGATGTCATTAACACTCGGATTGCTGTCAAATATCCCGACTGTGGCATGTAACAAGTAAGAAGACTCAGTTTGTGCGTTGGGGATTCAGTAGATACATGGCTGAGCAGGCATATCGATCGGCATCCTCCCAGCCTGAAAGCCCAGAGCACGAACACAATGTCATCTACATAGTGATGTGAGCCAATTACCTAGAGTCCCATGTGACTGAGAATTGGAGTTGTTCGTGCAGAGCGCAGAGCGGTTGAAAAGACATGATGGACCTGTACATCACGTAGACAGTACCACGTGAAGCGGAGAAATGGTAAAATAGAGCAAACTACCTACCTAGTATGTATCTGACTGCACATCCAAATGACGTGTCAGTTCGAGTTCATCCTGTACAGCTCAGCAAAGCGGCCGTCTCCCCCAATCAACGAAGCTGGCTCTCCAACCTCCAAGACTCGGCCGTCACCAAGAAGCGCCGCGACGTCGTACCGCGAGACGTGCTTGAGCCTGTGCATGACGGCCAAAACGGTACAATCACGGAACTCGTTGTCGACGACATGCTGCATGACCGCCTCGGTGTCGCTATCAACACTAGGGGGGGAGGTAACGATAATGTCAGCGTCGAAAACTTGATTACGAAAGGACGAAGTCTGTCACGAATGGCTTACCTGCTCATGGCCTCGTCCAGGATCAAGAGCTTGCACTGCCGAAGCATGGCCCGGGCCATGCAGAGAAGCTGTTTCTGACCGGCCGACCAAGCTTTGTCGTCCATCTCCGCGCCGACACCGCCTTGCTCTTGAACATGTCTCGCGAGACCAACTCTGTCAAGAGCTTGGGTTATCCTTGCGTCGCTGTGGTCGTTGGGAACGGTGGCCAACGGATCAAGGTTGAATCGGATGGTCCCCGGCATGAGAAAGGGGTCTTGGGAAACGACATTGATGCGAGAACGAAGCTCCGATGGCAACAGATTTGATACGTCGATGCCATCAATCTCAATCTTGCCTTTGCTGACGTTTGTCATCTGTAGTAGGCTGAGGACAAGCGACGTCTTGCCACTGCCCGAGCGACCACAGATGGCAACATGGTCACCGGCCTTGATCGATAACGATACCCCCTTGAGTACGGGCTCGGCATCAGGACTGGCGGCAGCGTCAGTTTCGGGCCCTCAGCAAAGATATGGAACACACTGGGAATACCCACCCATAAGACGCGACGACGTCGGAGAAGTTGACCGCCCCGCCGCGGGGCCAATCCTCGGATGACTGATCCCCCTTACCGGCAGTCTGCTCCGTTTCAGTCTCCGCCACGAACCGTCTGACTCTTGCAACAGCCCCTACGCTCGACTCCAGCTTGGTCCAACTCTGGATCAGGCGTGCCAGCACCTCACTGAAGCCAATGACCATGACAAGACTGACACCGACGCTTCCAGCACTGAACTCATCATGCCAGGTGACAACTACGCCCACGAGGACGACAGCAAGCACGGCCACAACCAAATTGAGGACAAACGTAAGCCACGCCTGGATGCAGCTTTGGACGTAGTTTGGCTTCTGGGATAAGTCGATATGGTGATAGTTTCGCTCCTGGTACCGGGCTTGCCATCCAAAGGCACGAATGGTTGCGCCTCCAGCCACGGATTCAGAGAAGTGAGTGTACAGGGGCGCCTTGGCTTCGATCCCCAGAAGGCGGATCTGGCGAGATGTCTGAAGGTAGAAGCGTTGCAGAAAGTAGACCACAGTCGCGATGAACGGGAGGGCAATGCCGAGGTATTGGGAGAAGACGGCGAGGATGACGAGCTTGGCCAAGATGGATATGGCCGCTGCGGAACGCTGTGAGCAACATGGCATGTCTCATGTGCATGACATTACTCAGTGGAGGTGTAGTTCACCAAGTTGGACGGCAGGTCCATATCCAGGAGCTGCATATCTTCGCTGAACCTGCAGATGACCAGAAGTGAGCCGCTCATCGCAACAGACAACGATCCAATGTGACTTACCTGTTGAGAATCTCGCCATTGTCGGTTGTAGTCAGAAAACGAAAGGACGCTCTATCCCGCGAGAGGCATACAGTCAGTACCGTCCCGCATACAACATCATGCCGCACAACCAACTCACGCCATGGTGGTCTTGAGAAGGTCCGAGTGCAGCTTGAGAGCCGTGTTGGTGATGATGTCGAGGAAGGCAAACCAGGCAGCCAACGAAGCCCCCAGGGTGCCGAGGACGCCAAACGCGGCGTAGATGCCCAAGTAATATCCCACTCTCGTGTTGGCCTCGACGGAGTTGGCTTCGGACCACCACTTGACCCAAATGGCTGGGTGGCACACACGCACCTGTCAGCTGCAGTTGGCAGTTTTCCTCATCTTCGCCTTGGGAGGATTTCCGACTTACTGGAGAACTCTGAGAAGAAGATCCACATGACGACCGAGACCGAGTAGAGCGTCACCGCCTTCCAGCCGGCGTTCTTCAGGTAGTATTCGTAAACTGCCTTTTCCCCATTCTTGCGTCGGATATCGGTATGGGTCTTTTGTCCTTGGTGGTTCTCGTTCCCGTCGGCCGGCGTGGCTGTTTGCTCAGTGGGAGTCGCAGAATCATCAGCCTCCTGTCCCTTCTCCAGCATGCCGTCAGATAACAACTTCAGCCCTAGCCTGCTCGTGTAGCCTTGACCTCGCACAAGGACTGCAGGCTTGCCGAGTTCCTGTATCCTTCCCTCGCCAAGGCAGACGATGAAGTCGGCGACGGCCATGAGTCCATCTGCACTCTCATTAGCAAGCCCGTCACAATGTTCACTGGGGAAACGTGGAAAAACTCACGGCTGTGCGTTGCGATGATGACGGCTGCATGTTGTCTGCGCAAAAGCCCATCGGAGCCAAGCAGACGGGTCGAAACATGGGTCGCCGTGTGGGCATCCATGCCGCTGAAGACATCGTCGAGGACAACGATCTTCTGCCTCGAGTAGACGGCGCGCGCAAGAGCCTACAAGAAATGTCATGTTAACACAGACAACAATGCCCAAGAAGCATTCCCGGAAACACTTACGATGCGCTGTTTTTGGCCGCCGCTGAGATTGACACCTTTGCTGCCGACGAGGGTGTAGTCTCCCTTTTGCAACGCCTGTAAATCGGCCTCGAGACCGCAGGCTGAGACGACGGTATCGTACCACTTCGGGTCGTAGAGCGAAACGCCGAGAATGTTTTGCCGAACTGTCCCGTTCTCAAGCCACGGGCTCTGCGAGCAATATGCCACGCGGCCCCTTTCAGGAGAGTATCCAACGGTTGAATGCGCGGCAGTAGGAGACATGGGGACCAGCTCGCCCAATATCGCACCAAGGAATGACGACTTGCCGCTTCCCACAGGACCGATGACGACAGTCACCGCGTTCCGGGGCATGTCGACGGTAATGTCGTGAAGCACGGGCTGGTCCTTCTTCCAGCCGAAACTATCCCCTCTAAACGAGACGGCATGCGGCGGCTGTTGCGACGAGTCGGCTGGCTTGCTGCCGCGGCCGCCCTCGGTTGTCAACGAAACAAGGTTGACATCGGTCGAAGACGGCGAGCTGGAGATTCTGCTGCTCTGTCTATCGGGAGTCGCAGGTCGGGGACCGTAGTTGCAAAAGTCTTGAATGCGGTCGAAGCATGCAAACGACTGGACAATCACGGGCAGCAGCTGTATAAACATGACAACGGGCGTGGTCAAGAGCCCAATCAATGCGATGGAGGCAAAGGCCTGCGCGGGTAACAGAGTCTCGTTCTTCCAAAAGACCGAGATGACGACGTAGACGGCAAAGGTAACAATCGGAGCCAGATTGATTGGGGTGAGCGCTGAAATTGGACTCCCCGGTCAGAAACTGGGCATTGGCACGCCGCCGAAGAGAAGAAACTTACAGAGCAGTAGAGTGGCCACGAGCAGCTTCCGGAAAGACTTTGAGGTGTTGATCTCTTCAGTTCGCAGTTTCTGAATCGTAGTCGACACGACGTCTGTGAGCCCGAGCATCTTCACGGCCTTCATCTCGCCGAGCATCGCCGTTGTGACGCGGAGGCGTTCCTGGATCTTCTCGATCCATCGCATCTGGGCGGTTCTGCTAGCCACGGAGATCTTTGACATTGCCGCGATGAAAACTGAGAGATGAGCCTGGGTCAGCGAACTCGACACTGGATCTTTGCCACAGGACACGTACCCAACACGAGGGCTATCGGTGCCAAGCAGGCGATGGAGAGCTGCAGTCCGAGGAGCCAGCTGGCAACAGCGATATCGAGCAGCGAACCCCACGTCGTGTGGAACATGGACATGGCGCCAAAGATGCGTTCGACGTCTGTTCCCATAAGGGCTACCGCCGTGATGTCTCCAGTGTCGACGTCTCTCGTGTGGACGGCTTGCTGATAGACAAGCGCGATCAACCCGCCTCGAAGCCTGGTCGTGAAGCGAAGGTTGTGGTACTGGTAGACTGAGTTGCTAACCGCGATGCCCAGGTAGACCAGAACCCAGGCCCCGATGAGGCCTCTGCCGTAGTTGGCGTCTGGATTCTCGTTACTCACAAAAGTCACAGTCGTGTTTATGAGAAATGGTTGTGCGAATGTAAAGACTGTCAAACAGAGCCGGGGAATGACAGGAGCCAGGAAGGGCAATAGGTAGCCCCTAAAGCAAGCTTTGATGAGACTGTGGCGACTTTGGTGGTCATCTGATGAAGCCGCATGGTCAGCAAGGGGGACGCAGACAGCAATGGGAACATTCCCGACGTAAATAAACTTACACTTGTCCCATGCAACGGCCAAGCTTCCGTGAAGGACGCGACTCTCCATATCCGAATCGAGCCCTGGCAAGTCGCCGAGAGATATGACTTTGGAATACCCCAGATAGAAGGTTGTCGCCAGCCACGCAAAGCAAGTCCTCGACCAGAAGCCGCTGCTCTGCTCGGGAGTCGCATGTTTGCCGCCAGGAAGGGTGTCGGACGCGGCAAGTCTGTTCTTCGCCTCGATGGACTCTAGCACGAGCACCGCCAGCGTCAAGACCAACACGACTGTGGCAATGGCTGGCAAAGGGCGGCCGCCCGGAGAGACAAGCCATAGCGTCCGGACACGGGCAATGCCTAGTATGATGGATGCGGAGAGATAGAGGCCGAGAAGAGTCGAGGGTCGAGGCGATCTCTGATGGGTCAAGACAGACAGCAGCAAGACTACAAGTGTGGCGACGGGAGTCAAGACATCGGCGGCGATGGACGCGGGGGTTTGGAACGGTGCGGTCTGGCAGCGCAAAGCCAGAAAGGCCAACTGCAAGGCAAGAAGTGTCGTCGTAGCCAGCTTGTAACGGGGTGTTAGCCAAAGACACATTGGCAGGGCCTTTCTCAATTGCGGCGGCTGGACATACGAACTTGCTGGCCAAGAGCCTGGATCGAGTCTGGAAAGCAACGGGCTGCCGAAGCAGCTGGGCAACTCTCGGCGGGGCGAGGAGAGTAAACAATGCACACGGCAAGCAGGCAAAGAGAACGTCTTCAAACTGCAGAGTGAAGTCAAAAGACCGGCAAGCTGGATGGACTCGCGGCCCAAACGCCCAGTCGCTGAAGGTCGGACAGGACATTCGTAGTATCGATAGGTAGATCAGAATACGAGCTATGTTTCCTGGAGATTAGAGATCAGTAGGGACTAGAAACCAAGCGAAGGGAGGTTCATGACAGAAGGTCGAAATGTTGGGGTGGAGGAGACGTTGGACCGCGACGCGTGTCGAGTGTGCCTGTTTGCTTCACACTCTACATGCCTACATAGCAGACAGGCATCGCTATCAGCGTTGTACAGGGCCAACGGAACCGCAGCTGTCGGCGTGCCGCCTGATGTGCGACGGGACATGCTGGATGGGAGAGATACATGGGCCAGCCAGCCAGTCACCCTGCAGCCTATCATCTACCCTGGTAGATATGTCTTGGGCCGGGCTGCCTGCATAAGCCGACCAGTGTTAGATATCTGTTGGTCCGTCATCTGTGAGGTTCACTAGTAAAATAACCTCTGTAGGAAAGCTAAAGTGATTAGTTCTTCTAGTTGAGGCTACATAATAGAGTACAACAAGGGACTTGTGAAAAGCTTGATACATGTGTCGGTTGCGCCATGCCGTAGGGCATGCGGTAACCGCACGCGTTGCCACATACGTGGCAGCATGCCCTCCGCGCCCCACTGGCGACGGGTGCTAGGCACCTAGTGCTAGCTATAGCTAAACATGTAGTGATTAATAAGTAATTGCCATACTGTAGATCTAGAGCCTTACGTGGCGCGTAGCGCCATATAACATAATAAGAACAACAACAAATAACCAGAATACTAGTTTGTACCTATATAGTAAGATTATATATAGTGTATATTACCTTTTAGATTAAACTTATCAGATAGAGAGAGACATACTTTGGGTATATACCTCGTAGAACTATATTAATATGTTCCTATTAAATATCTAATACTTCTATAGCTTCTTAAGCGATTTTAGATTTAATAATAATAATATGATTAATTTAATAATTAAGAATCTTATACGTATTATAAAAAAACTATCTGAATTAGAAACCTCCCGAGGTTTTAAAAAGAAATATCTATTTTTTCTAGAAAGATTGTTCTAAATAATCTAAAAGATTAGGTTTTTTAGATTAATTAGATTAAATCCTTATATTAGTCCTATAGCTTCTAGGATTTTGTAAATTTCTTATTTTATAATAAAACTCTCTTAAGAAAATCTAGTGAAAAATATAAAGAATTTATTATTAAGCTAAAGATCCATAAGATTTCTAACTATTTAATAAGAATTTAATAGTTATTATAAGTTTTATTTTAATCTTAAATTATAACCCCTAAGGTTAAAGAAGATATTAGGATTGTTTTTACTAAGGGAGATACTACTTCTTATGCTATAGCTTTTAAATATTTTTTAATTATTAATATAGCTTTTTATAAGAGAAGACGAACTAAATATACTTTTTAAGTAAAGATATATTATAAGAGAATGAAAGGGATATAGGTAGTGTAGGAATATATTAGAGATATAGTTTTTCTGGATTTCTTAAAGTATTCCTATAGTATAATAAGAGGTTTTAATATCTAGTTATTTAAGCTTAAGAGCTATATAAACTATAGTGAGATAGTGAGAAAAGTAGAAGTAATTATAGAATATTAAGTAATACTTATGAAGCTTATTAAGAAGAAGTTAAATTCTATAAGTAATATAGAAGTTTAGATTTCTTAATAGGAGAAAGCTATTTATAAGTATTTTAATACTAAAATCTTAAGTATTTATAAGCTTACTATTTAGTTTATAGAATATATTATAGTTTTTATAGGTATTTAGATTAAGTCTTAGATTTTTTTATATTAAGTTATAGTTTTTTAGAAGGTTTAAGATAATAATCTAAGAGTTGCTAAAATTATTAGTTAGACTTATTTTTTTATTTTAGACTAAAAGATTGCTTTAGTAAAAACTAGATTAGTAAGAAGGTTATTTAGGTTTATAGATATTTAGATAAATAATAGAAAAGTAGTAGAAAGATCTCTTTTTCTTATAAAGAATTAAAATTAAAATTAAGCCTAGAGGGGGAGAAGTACTCTTAGTTAATATATTAGTAAGTATTATAAGTAAGATTTAGATAATAATAAAAGATATAAGTTGAATAGAGGTATTAGTTATAAGATTTATTAGATAAAATATTTTTTCTTAAAGTATTTTTATATTAATAAAGAAATTTAATACTATATTTAGAAGTCTAACTAAGGAATCTAGGATATTTTAAATAAGAGGATGAAATCTGATAAAGATTTCGTGAGGTGTGTAAGGAAAATCGTAAATTTAATTTTAACTTTTTAACTATATAGATAGTTTTACAATATAATAAATACTATTTTAATAGCTTTAGATAAATTTTATATTTTTATAAATTTTATAATTTTAGACTTAAGATTAATAATATATATTTTTAATAATATAAAGTAGTTTTAAATTTCTATAAGATTTTTTATAAGTAACTACTTTTAAATTAAAACTTAGAAAATTCCTATTAAAAAGTATAGTATTATAGTAATTACTATTTAAAGTTTCTATAAGTTGATAAAACTATAGTTTTATAATATAATATTTTATTTTAGTTTTATAAATAACTTAGTCTTATTTAGGAAGTTTTGTAAGAGAGGTCTATAATAGGATTAAAACCTAAGAAATAATTATATATAGAAAGTAGATAAAATTTATTTCTATTTTCTTAAGATTATAAATAAATAATATATATTTAAATATAACTTTCTAGAAGAAGCTACTTTCGAAATATCTATAGTTATAAAACTTCTATTTTAAAATAAACTTCTAGAGCCTTATTAGTAATATAAGTATACTATTTCTATATAAAAATACTTTATAACTAGGTTTTAAGAATTCTAATATATAAAGCTAGGGTACTTAAGCTTTAAAATAATAAACTACTTATTAATATCTATTAGGGGAATAAGACTAAAATCTTAATCTTATATAGTTTTAACTATAAATTATAATATATATATAAGAAAGAAGATATATAGAATAATATATAGAGTTTTAAAAGAAATAGTATAATATATTAACTTAGGGGAGAAGATTACTATTAATTTTTATAATTTTAATAAAAGTTATAAAGGCTATATATTAGTAATAATTTTTATAGATTGAGTGATTAATTTAGTATAAGACTTCTATCTTTATTTAAAAAGAATAAAAAAAATCTTAAAAGTAATTAGAAAAATTTTTAACTTCCTTAAAACGATATATAAGATTATAATTAAAAAGATTAAAGTAGATAATAAGATTTAGAAATATAAAGTAATCTAAGTAGAAATTTATAAGAAAGGTATTAAATTTAGACTTTTTATACTAAATATTTAAATATAAAATAGAAAAATAAAAAAAGTAGTAGTAGTAATTAAGAAGTATATAAGGTCTATAGCTATTAGGGTATTTCTACTTTATAATCTATAGCTTAAAGTCTTTAAGGTAGCTATATATATATATAACTATACTCTTTTAGTTTTATAAAACTAGAAAATACTATATAAATAGTTCTATTAATATTTCTAGAAAGATAAGAATACCTATATATTAACTCCAGACTTCTTTTACCTAAAAGTATATAAATACTAAGTTTATATGATAACTTATAAAGTTTAGTTAAAATAGAACTAATAGTAAAAGCTTATACTAAAAATTTTATTAGGGTTCCTAATAAGTTATATTTTAAGTAACTTTTTTAGGATCTAGAATTTTTTTAGAAAGAAGTTTTTATAACTTGAGATATAATATTTAATAAGAAGGAGTTCTTTAATAATAGTTTTAGAAAGTTTATATATAAAATATTATAAATAAATTTTAAGGAGATTTAAAGGAGGATTACTAAGTTTATAGAATAATTAAAAAGTATACTTATAAAGTAAGATATTAATAAGGAAGTAGATAAAGTTACTAAATACTTTTTAACTAAGCTAAGTATTAAGTAAGTAAGTATTTAAAATTCTAAAGAGAAACCTATTTATTCTAAAGTAAGATTTAAGTTTTAGTTTATTTTTTTTCTTTTTTTAAAATTTATAAGTTTTATAGTAGTTTTTAAAGAAGTATTAAAAAAGAATATAAGGGGGAAAGGTAGCTATAGATTTTACTTATAATGAAATTTACTTAATAAATATTTTTTAAAATAACCTTTTTAGTGAGATATAAAGTATATAGAGATCTTAGAGTTTATATAAGATTAATTACTTTTTTAAATAGATATTTAAAGCTTAGTTAGCTTAAGAGTTTTATTAAAATAGATAATTTAAAGTAAGTAGTAGTAGGGCTACTAATATATAAAATAAGTAAAAGGAGATGTGAGTAGTATCCTAGTTATTTGGTTAGTTACCTATTATTCTTAAGTAGTTTAAAAAACTTAAAATAAAATTAAGAAAAATCTTATATATTTTTAGGAAAATCCTAGTTATTATAATATAGTATAAAATCCTTAAGTTTTAAAAGTATATACTAATAAGAGTT
Organism: Colletotrichum spinosum; assembly: GCA_004366825.1. Taxonomy (NCBI): domain Eukaryota; kingdom Fungi; phylum Ascomycota; class Sordariomycetes; order Glomerellales; family Glomerellaceae; genus Colletotrichum; species Colletotrichum spinosum. The sequence continues at coordinate 6,290 of QAPG01000031.1, read as the reverse complement.
ATTTTTCTTCTTAATATCTTATTAATAACTTATAAGCTAAAAAAAGTATTTAAACTATATAAAGAAGAAAATATGAATTTTTAAGATATTTACTTATTAGTTTAAAAGTTTTAAAAAGCTAAAAAAGTATATTTTAGAAGTTATTAGATCTTATAATTATAAATTAAAATTAATAAACTAACTATAAAAAGCTAAATAATCTTTAGGTACTACTAAGTCTATACTTATAAACTTAATAAGTATAGGTAATTACTAAAGTTAAAAGCTTACTTGGTTATAAGAAGAAATTAGTAACTTAAAGATAAGTATAATACCTATATAGTAATACTTATAGGAATGTTATTTAGGGTATTTATAATAATTACTACGTGTTTCAAACTCAAGTTCTTATAGTACGATATAGTAAATATTTCTATTTATACTAAGATTAATAAAGAGATCTATATATAAATACTTTTAGGATATAAGATATTAAGTAAAATTCTAAAGTTTTTAAAAGTATTTTATAGTTTTTAATAATATTTTATATTATAATAGTAATATCTTAAGAAAAGCTTTAGGAATTTATAGTTCTCTTATATTTCTAAAGAAGACTATTACTAGTATAAAGACTAAGTTTTTTTCTTTTTTATATTAATAACTATATTTTAGGTTTCCTAAAAATATATAAGAGTTTTATAAGAAATATTATATAAGACTTCTAGTTGTAATACTATTTTAAAAGGAGGGAGGATTTATAGTAGTTTTTTAGTATTGAAATTTTATGTAATTAAGAAGCTTAAAAGCTATAGTTCTTATAAGTTGTATATATAAAGAAAACTTATAAACTTTTATTAAAAAAGTATTAACCTAAAGCGAAAGATAAATTTCTTATAATATATTTAGAGCTTTTCTTATATAAGGGAGAAATTCTATATTATAAGATAAACTTCTACTAAAAGAAAGTAAGTATAATACTATACATATTAGTTATAATAAGGCCTAATATAGTATTTACTACTAATCGGTTAGCTTATTTTAACTAAAACCCTAACTTTTAGTATTAAGAAGTAGTAAACTAAGTATTTAACTATATTTATAAGACTTAATACTTATATTTTAAATATAGTATAAAGCCTAGGAGTTTAGAAGATATTTTAATAGTTTTTTTAGATATAAACTTTAGAGATAATATATAAGATTAAAAAAACTCTTAACGTCTTATAATAAAACTATTCAGGAGGAATATTACTTAGAAAGCTATAAAATAATCTATAGTTATAATATTAATTATAGAAGCCGAATTACTCTCTTTCTCCTTAGTAGTAAAAAAAGTATTATTTATAAGCTACTTATTAGTTTTATTATAATTCTAGTTATTAATAGGGAGTTTAAAAGAAATAAAGTTCCTAGTTAATAAGAGTTAATCAGTAATAATAGAAATCTAGTATAATAACCTCTAGATAATAAGTTTTATCTCTAAAAGACTTATAAGACTTTAAACCTATTTAAAATATATAGATATTTATAACTACTAGTTCTACTAAGAAATCTCTAAAAAAGAACTATTAGTTATTTATATTCCTTTAGTATAACTAGTAGTAGATAGCTTAATTAAAATTCTATTAATATAACTATTTGAGAAGTTCTAAAAGTAATTAAATTTAAATTAGAAATAAGATTTTTTTAAAAGAAATTATATAAGGAATTTTAGGAAGGATAAAGAAGTATAGCTTAAGCTTTCTTAAGTTAAGTTAGTATAAAATATAGATAAGTAATAGATTATATAGAATTACTATTAAGCTTAAGAGTATAAGAAAGTGAAATATTCTTAAATTTAGAACTAAAGTTTAAAAATAAAAAATATCTAAAAACATAAGGTTTACAAACTAAAACCAATCCTCTAAAGCTAAAACTTGAAATAATAAACTAAATTACTATATTACTATCTTAAAAAATTATTATAATAAGTAATTTATTTATAAGTATTAAAAAGTAATTTAAAGAGGATATTAAAAGTATAGCTATTTAGATAGAATAAAAAATAAATATTAAGAAAGTAATACGAATTAGTAATTAGGTTCTTACTTAGAAGGAGAAAGCTAATACTATTAGTACTACTTATAAAGAAATTATTTAAAAAGGTTATAATAATAGTAGGAATTATAAAAACTATAAAAACTATAGATAGAATGTAGGGAGTAGGTATAAAAGTTAACTAACCTTTAGTATTATTAGTATAGGTAGTAGTAATAGTATTGTAAAACTCTTAGCGTTTAATAGAAATTATTTAGAAATATATAAATTAGGAAGGTAAATTAGAAAACTATATAAGAGATACTTATTATAAACTTAATATTCTTATTATTATAAATAGTAAGAAATTTAGTATAAAGATAAATAGTTATCTTTATACTTATTTTATAAATACTATTAGTTAAATAGTACTTATAGTAGTAATAGAGATTTTAGTAATAGATCTTAAGAATATTATAATTCTTAATAAAGGAAGATAAGTAATTAAGATAGGGATTATAAGGTTTTTTATTATTATCCTTACTTATATATTTATACTTATAACTAGATAAAGTTGGAGTTATTTTAGTAGTTTTAGGTATAGGGGACTTAGTATTTTTAGTTATAGGAGAGTTTTTAGTAGTAGTAGGTTTCTTCTACTTTTTAGAAGTAGGAGTAGACGATTTAGGGGTAAGTATAGAGTATTTTATAGTTCTTTTAGAATAATAAGGAGTTTTTTTAAGGTTCTTATTATTAATTATATTTTTAGTATTTTAATTAGTAGTCTTACTACTAATTACTATATAGCTAATTATTATGTTAATAGTAGATAAAGTAGCGTTTTTAATTATTTCTTGTGTGAGCTTAGAATTATTAGGAGATATATTAAGAGTAGTAGGGGTTTCTTTAAGAGAACTTTTAGGAATAGGAGAAAATATCTTAAGATTTCTATATAAGTTAGTAATATAATAGTAACAGGAATTCGTTTTAAAAATTCATATATTATTTAATGAAAAGTTATAGTTAAAGAGAGAAGAAGTATAATATATAGCTATATAATAAAGCTAATAATTTATATTAAAACTTAAGAGTTTTTAGTTAATAAGTTAGTAAGTACTAAAAATGAGATTAGTACTACTTAGTTAATTATAATACTTTTTTATATAACTACTAAGTATTATTTAAAAAATTAAAAGAAAAAGTTTAAAAGTTATATAACTTTCTTAAAAGATTTATAAATAAAAGGATCTATTTTTAAATCTATTTATAAAGCTTATATAGGTAGGGAGAAGTTCTAGAGATTTCTCTTTTAGGAAGTATATTAGATAGAAAGAAATATACTTTAAATATATATTCTATAGAACTATATTAATATATTCCTATTAGGTGTTTAGTACCTCTATAGCCTTTTGAGCGATTTTAGATTTAGTAATAATAATATAATTAATTTGATAAAATTAATACTAATTAGTAGTTAGCCTATCTATTACTATTATATTATAGATTAGTAAGGTATATTATAAAAAAAGAAGTAATTATAAAAACTATACTTAAAATTTATATAAAGTAAAAGATTATAAAACTAACTATTTAGATACTTTAAACTCTTTTTACCTTAATATTTTAATTAGAATATTCTGAAAAATATATTAATTCCTTAGAAGATTTTTATAAGACTTAAGTTAAGATATTATATTAAAAGCCTGAATTCTAATTAAATTAAGATATACTCTTTATAATATTTTTTTAAAACATTTTCTAAATTAATACTTTTAATTATTACTTATTAGAATAAGTTTAGTAAATATAATAAACCTTATTAAATCTTACTAAACCTTATAATACTAGAGATTTATAATATCTCTAGCCTTAACTTCTTAAGACTTATATAGTTTTTTTTTAAAAAAAATTATCTTTCTTTTTATAGAAATAAGTAAATCTAAAAGTCCCCTCATAATATCCTAACTTCTATTATAATATCTAAACTATTAACCCTTAGGGAAATACTTACTTTAGGTATTCTTTTAATAATTATAATTATACTAAGTAGTATCCTAATATTCATAAAGTTCTACTAATATTTAGATCTTATACTATTTAGATAGATCTAGAATATTAATTATAAAAGTCTTACTAATAAAAATACTCTAACTATCTTAATATATTTAGTATACTAATTCGTATTTTATAACTACTTAAAGATATATAGCTATAAATCCTTCTAGATATTTAAAGATAACTTTAAAGATTAGCTTATTATAATTTAATAATTTATGAATACTTAAATTACCTATTAAACTTAAAACTACGTTTTTTCCTATAGTATTAAAATTAATATAAATAGTAAAATTCTTTTTACTATTTTATACTAAGTTACTTAATAAGATCTATTTAATTTTTAGATATTTAAAGAGATTATTAAGACTAATAAATACTATACTACTTTTAAAATAAATATTAAGAAGTTCTTTAAGTAGCTTAATAACTTTATAGAAGACAATTAGGAGGTTATATTATTTTTCTATAAAGCTAAACCTAAAGTTTAAAAGATTAAACCTATTTTAATTCTATTATAAGTGGTAGAAAAAAAATAGTAGTAGTATAAATAGTTAGCTCCTATACTTCTAATACTAATACTATATACCTAATTCTTTTTATTAACCTTATTAGTATATAGTTTTTCTAGTATAAAGCTTCTATATATATAAGAAGTAAACTATAAATATAAAAACTTATAACTCTTAAGATAATTTGAATAGTACTTATATATTTCTTCGACTACCCTTTTTAATAATATTTTAGCTAAATATATTATAGATTTTATAAAACTTTATAATAAGATAATAAAATATAGTAGAAACCTATATAATATTGTTAAGATAAAAATCTATATTTTTTATAATTATTATTTTAAACTTAGTATTTTATATTATGTATAAGTAGGTGTCTTCTTAATTATATTTAAAGATTAGGTATTTAAGTATTATTTTAAATATTTTAGCAATCTTAATTTTAATTTATAGTTCGAATAGATAATTTATTATATTAAAAACTATTTTGAAAATAATAAATATTAATAGCTATACCTCTCTAATTAGTAAAATATTATTTTTCAAAATATTATAGCTAAGAATTCTAATAAGAATAAAAAAGAAGCTTTTAAGGTTTTTATATTAAAGCTTATTTGTATTTAGAAAGTTTTCCTACTGAACTTTTATATAGATATAGTATTCTACTTCTAATTTATAAGTATATACTATAGTATATTTAAATACTAGTTAGTTCTTTTTAGTTTTACTATAATATTTTAAGATTTCTGTAATTAGTTATAATTAGTAGTAGGTAATATTATATTAATCTAAAAAGTATAATATGTATAGGATATTAGGGATAATAATTAGGAGTAAGTTGATAATTAATTTTAGATTAATTGTATATATAATTTACTTTAAGAACGCCTTTAAGGTGGTATGTTATAAAGTATTTAATATCCTATCTATAATACTATATAGTAGTTATATCTATCTATATATATTTATCTTTCTCTTATATTTATATATAGCTATTTAAATAAGAAGTATTATATATGTGGTAAAATAGGTTGTTAGTTGATGAAGTATACTTTTGAGAAGCGGTATATATTGTTTAATAAATATAGTTTGGTATAATTTATAATAGTATACTAAGCTTTCTTTATAGAATATAAGGGTATTAATAGTTTTCAAGATAATTTTAAAGACCCCTCTTGAGATAATAAGTATAATGATATAATTATGTAATATTAGACGTAATATAACTTTAAGGATAAAATTACTATTCTATTTAAATAGTCTTTAATATTATATTTTAGTGAAGACTTTATTGCTTTTAATAGAGGTAAAATTATATGTATTTTCTAAAATTAAGTAGTACTTTATATTATAACTTAAGGTAATACTTCTAGTGGTAAAATTAATAAGAAGGATGCTATAAACTTTACATTTATATTTATATTTAAAAGCTATTATTTAAGTATTGTTTTTTAAGGTATCTTACTTAATTTAGGTACTACTAGTTTCTTAATTACTAGATACTCCTAGTTTACTATATTTAAATAAATAGTTAACCCTTCTATTATCTTTATATTTTTATAAAACGAATTAGTAATAATATATTTTAATAGAATTTCCCTGATTATAATATTGAGGATAGTTAATATTCTTATACTATTTAGTATAATTACGTTTTATATAGTATTATATAATATTTTTTTCTTATTCTATTTTATAAATATAGATTATTTTAGTATTATATTT